>PVJC01026694.1:0-11531 GCA_004026665.1 Murina feae
TAGGCAGGCAGTTGCAACAGAACCCTTAGGTTTGCTCAAGTTCCGTGGCTGTTGGCCTCCATCTTGGCTGGGTTAATTTGCATACAGCCGCTCTGATTGGCTGTTGGCCTCCATCTTGGCTGGGTTAATTTGCATACAGCCACTCTGATTGGCTGGTGGTGATGGTCACATTTGCATGTTTCGCTTTTATTATAGAAGACTAGGGGCTCGATGCAGAAAAATTTGTGCACTCAGGGGGGTCCCTCAGCCCGGCCTGTGCCCTCCTGCAGTCTGGGACCCCATGGGGGATATCCACCTGCTGGCATGCCTGGCCAGCCTGGGTGAGGGGCTGATGGCTGTTTGGAGGCTGGACAAACCCCCCAGTGGGGACCCTCACCCCATGGGGGTGTGGCCAGCCTGGGTGATGGATTGAGGGCCGTTTTGAGGCTGCCCACAGTCCCTTCAGGGTTCAGGTCCCTACTGGGGTGCCTGGCCAACCTGGGTGAGGGGCTGAGGGCCGTTTTTAGGCTGCCCACAACTCCCATTGACCCAACATCCCAGCGAGGCTGGCTGGAATCAGGTTTCTGGGGTTTATTTATCTTCTATAGTTGAAACTTTGTTGCCTTGAGCAGAGGCCTAGTCAGGCAACGAAGCCTCCTATTTGCTTCAGCTCCGTGGCTTCTATAATTGAAACATTGTTGCCTTGAGCAGAGGCCCAGCCGGTCTAGGCAGACAGTTTCAACTCCATTGCTGGTGCAACAGAAGCCTCCTGTTTGTTCTAGCTCTGTGGCTGCCGACAGCCATCTTGGCTGGGTTAATTTGCAAATAGCTGCTTTGATTGGCTGGTGGGTGTGGCTTGGTTGGTGAGTATGGCTTAGGTGTCTCAGAGTGATGGTTAATTTGCATATTACTCTTTTATTAGATTAGATACATAGAAGGTGTTGGAGTTTGTTTTTGTAGGATCAATTAGTGAAATTTTAGGCATGAAAATTTTACATTTCCCTCAACTTCTCCACATTTCTAAGCATCCAGAAGATTATACTCCCAAATGTGCATCATTTATTTTAAGGGTGTAGAATTAAATAATAAAATAAAAGAATCTTGCTTTAACTTTTTTTTATTCTGTGAGCCTATTTTGAATCTCTAATCTCTACATATGTGATGACAGAAAGTCAAAGAATTATAGTCCAATATGGCCAGAAAATAGATTTTGAAAATGAGTCATAATCTTTCATTGTATGGTTTAAAACAATCTTGTGATTGAAAGATTACTACAATGTATAGTAATTTTACATTGCTATAATATAAAATTTTCATGCCTAAAATTTTACTAATTCTACAAAAACAAACTCCAACACCTTCTATGTATACTTTTATATAAAGTATATAAATCTAAAATTTTAAAGATGGCCCTCTTCAACTATAAAGCCAAACAAACCTACAGCCCTAATCTTTTTTCCTCAGCTTATGCATAATTAATACCCCAATGATAACAATATTTATCTTTTACAATTACATAACCATTTGTTTGCATATACATTATCTCATTGGATCTTCTCTGAATACCAGCTATGTAAGGGAGATAGAACAGATTGTATTACCATATTTTGTAAATTAAGGACATGCTGAAATACATCATTTTCTAAGTAAGAAAACTGAAGTACAGAAATGTCAAGTGATTTTGCCCATAGTTATTGGACGATTGAAAGATTTAGTGAACCTGGAACCACAGCCTTCTGACTTCACTTACATCTTTTATATAAGTTATTTTAGCCCAAACTTCTTGAAATCACTCTTTGAGTTACTATTGCTCCTCCAAGGGTTCCCCAGCCCTACAGAGACTGCCTGGTGGAGATATAATCCCATCTTTACTCACATGTATTCCTTTTTCTGTACTTGTTCCTATGTGTATCTCTTGTCTCTCTAACTAATATATATGTTCCCTTAGGACAGATACTGTGCCTTATAGTTAATCCATACTGGGTATATAGTCATTCAGAAATTTTTGATCTTTTAATTTCCTTAGTGCATTGTGATTACTAGGACCTGAAATAGTGATGCAGAGGTTCACTTGATTAGCTGTAGACCAAGGAGAAAGTGCTGGCCACTCTCCTCAGAAATGATTAGTAGCTATTGAGATGGTTAATGTTTTTATTTAATTTTTAATTGTTTTATAACCATATATAATAAAAGCCTAGTATGCAAATTGTTCAACCATAAGTTCGACCACTTACTATGAGGTGCACTGACCACCAGGGGGTGGCGCAGAACATGGTGGGCGTTGGTGGCACTGGCAGTGGGTGGCAGTGGAGGCACTGTTGGCCCTGATTGGGCCCTGAAAAGAGCGGAACCATGACGGGATGGTGCAGCAGGTGAGCAGGCAGTGCCAGGCTAAAGTGGGTGCAAGCAGGGGCTCTTTTCTATTAATAAAATAAAAGATTCTTTTATTTTATTATTTCTATTAATAAAATAAAAGATTCTTTTATTTTATTATTTAATTGCCCACAGATGGTGACCAGAGACGGGGCAGGGCCAGGGCTGCCACCCAGTTCCCAGGTGCTAAGGGAGCTGCAGCCCTCCCTCCCCCCCACCCCTGTGATCGTCCTGCAGACCACAAGCAATAGCAACTATGGGAGGTGGGGCTGCTGTTTTCTGGCTCCCTGGAACTGAGGGCAGGGGTCCTATCCCTGATCGACCACCTACCCTGTTTCCCCGAAAATAAGACTGTCTTATATTAATTTTTGCTCCCAAAGATTCACTAGGTCTTATTTTCAGGGGATGTCTTATTTTTTCATGAAGAAGAATATGGTACACATTTATTGTTGAACAAAAAAAAAAGGAAATTTATTACCTGTGTGTCCACAAAATGTGCCTGACTCCTGCCCCGCACGACTCACTGTCTAAATGTGAGTCAGCCAGACTCCGTCAGGGCAGAGCCAGCAGCAGGTGGCATCTTGTCCTGGCAGCAGTGCAGACTCTCTGATTAAAAGAGACCTCGCACTTCCTATCTGCTCCGACTACACTGCGGCCAACAGTGAGCTGTGCAGCCCAGAGTCCAGACTTATGGTAGCTCTGGGGGGGGGGCTTATTATCAGGGAGGCCTTATGTTCGGGGGGGCTTATTATCGGGGAGGCCTTATTATTAGCTAGGTCTTATTTTCGGGTAGGTCTTATTTTCTGGGGGTGCCTTATATTTCGGCGAGAGGCAAAACTGTACATAGGTCTTATTTCTGGGGGATGTCTTACATTCGGAGAAACATGGTAGTAGGGCCGATGGTGGAATAGTTGAGGGAGGTGACACCGGACCACAGCAGAGTACCAGGCAGGGTTGCAAGGCTGGGGCGCGAGCTAGGGCTGCGAACCTGGGGGCAGGAGTTGGGGCCCAATTCCTGTAGGCCACCCCAAGGGACCTCACCCATGCATGAATTTGTGGACCAGGCCTCTAGTATACCAAATAAATCTATTACCAGATTGTAAACACAAAATAATTAAACATTTACATGCAATAAGCATTAATATTTCAAGAAAAATGATTTGAAATATATTACATGCAATAAACTTTAATATCTCCAGAAAAATATATTTTAAATAGTACCAAAACTGTATTACCATAGTATAATACCACAAAATTTGTAGAAATATTAAGAATCTGCAAATAACAGGATTACTGCTATTATATTCTAAAATATTTTTCCCCTGGCTCTATTTTTGTTCATCAGTTTATGTTGTTCAATATATTCCACAAATGAGTGAGATCATGTGATATTTATTTTTCTCTGACTGGCTTATTTCGCTTAACATAATGCTCTCAAGGTTTATCCATACTGTTGCAAATGGTAAGAGTTCCTTCTTTTTTACAGCAGCGTAGTATTCCATTGTGAAATGTACCACAGGTTTTTAATCCATTCATCTGCTGATGACCAGATTTAGGCTGTTTCCAAATCTTAGCTATGGCAAATTGTGCTGCTATGAACATAGGGGTGCATGTAGACCAATTGGTGTTTCTGTTTTCCTGGAATATATTCCTAGAAGTGGGGTTACTGGGTCAAATAGGATTTCCATTTTTAATTTTTTGAGGAATGAGATGGTTAATGTATATAACTTAGAGACAAGCCCATTTAGGAGCCACCATTTGTAGAACCATGTACTTTCAGTGAGCATTTCCTCCTGTGACTGGTCCGAATGCAAAGGTAGGCTATTGACAGTAGGAAGTTAATCCCCATTTCCTTCTCCAGGTCCTAGAAATAATGACCACTGGAATGATAACAAGTCTTCTGCCTATGTCACTATAGTTTTACAGCCAACTTTTATTTAATTTAACCTTTTCAAAAGTCCTTTGAGATAGTTAGAGCAGGGCTTACTCACCTCAGTTAGTAAATGAGGAAACTCTGGCTTAGAATAGAGAAATGACTTTCCCAAGATCAGGAGTCTAAGTGGTACTTGAATAGAGGTTTTTCTGGTACCTGGTCCAAGTCTCTTTCCATTACACTACACTGCTTCTGATTGTCAGTGATGTTTACCATCATTATTACTTGATTGCCAGAGGATTTCATGGTAGGGGTGGAGGACGTTTTTCAAATGAAAAATACTATGAAGGTAACGTGGCTTGAAATTTAACCTGTGCTTCTTATCCATCTTAGCTTTGACTTTATTTGTTCTGAAATTTAAAAAATTGAGCTAATTATGACAATTTCTAGAGGGCAGGTGTACAAAAATTTGTGCACTCAGGGGGGGTCCCTCAGCCCGGCTTGTGCCCTCTCGCAGTCTGGGACCCCTTGGGGGATGTCCACCTACTGACTTAGGCCTGCTCCCCGGGAGATCGGGCCTAAGCTGGCAGTCAGACATCCCTTTGGCAGCCCTCGGGGGATGTCCACTTGCCAGCAGGGAGCAGGCCTAAGCTGCAGTCGGACATTCTTAGCACTGCTGAGGAGGCAGGAGAGGCTCCCACCACCACTGTTGTCCTGGCAGCCATCAGGCTGGCTTGTGGCTGAGCAGAGCTCCCCTGGTGATCAATGAGTGTCATAGTGACCAGTCATTCCCAATCGTTTTGCTGTTATGGTAAATTTGCATGTTACCTTTTTATTATATAGGATAGAGGCCTGGTGCATTGGTGGGGGCCGGCTGATTTGCCCTGAAGGGTGTCCCAGATCAGGGTGGGGGTACCGCTGGTGTGCCTGGCCAGCCTGGGTGAGGGGCTGAGGGCCGTTTTCAGGCTGGCCACAGCCCCTTCAGGGTAGGGGTCCCTGCTGAGGTGCCTGGCCAGCCTGGGTGAGGGGCTGAGAGCCGTTTTCAGGCTGGCCAAGCCCTCCAGCAGGGACCCTCACCCCATGCGTGTGGGGCCATCCTGGGTGAAGGGCTGATGGCTGTTTGCAGGCTGGCCACAGCCCCCAGCCACTGAAGTTCCCAGCAAAGCTGGCTGGAAGCTGGTATCTGGGGTTTGTCTTCTATAATTGAAACTTTGTTGCCTTGAGCAGAGGCCACAACCTGCCAAGGCAGGCAGCTTCCTCCATTGCCAGGGTAACGAAGCCTCCTCATTGCTCTAGCTCTATGGCTGCAGGATGCCATCTTGTTTGGGTTAATTTGCATATAGTTGCTCTGATTGGCTGATGGGCGTGGCTTGGGATGTAGCGGAGTGACACAATTAGCATATTACTCTTTTATTAGATTAGATGTTGATGAATATGATTGAATATATTAACAAAATCAATGCATTTTTGCTTTAAATAAAATTAATCAGCCTGGCCAGTGTGGCTCAGTTGTTGAGCATTGACCTATAACCAGGAGGTCCTGGTTTGATTCCCGGTCAGGGCACATGCCTGGGTTGTGTGCTTGATCACTGGTAGGGGGCGTGTGGGAGACAGCCGATTGATGATTCTTTCTCTTCATTGATGTTTCCATCTCTCCCTCTCCCTTCCTCTCTGAAATCAATTTAAAAATATTGTTTTAAAAAATCAGTCAGGTCTTATAGAATTTTTAAAGTATAATTCCAAAACATCTAGATGCAAAAATAAACATGATCTCTAACCAGATGAATTTACAGATATTTGGGTTTTCTCAGTTTAATCCACACTCCTCAAAAGTTACTAATGGATGTTTTTAGCATGCTATTGGATATTCTATTTTATTTCTAATAATAATAAAAGAAACTTCACCTTATATAATTACATTAAATACACATATGTTTCTTTTCATGAAAAACACCTCTGTTGGCTATTTAATATTGTTTTAATTCTTCTGTGTAGACAACAGTAACATGCACTCATATTTCCTCATATTTGGTAAATTTAATTTAAACTTCAAAATATTTAGTATGTGACCCAATGTAAACTTTAATAGAAGTAAATATATATTGCTTTAGGTTAAACTAGGCAAATTCTCTGGGTAGTGTTTTAAATCACAGTGGTAACAAGAACAGTAAACTGAACATGTGCTAGTTTCTTTAAATATATTATAGATTCATAACCTATAATAATGATCTGAAATTTTGGATTAATGATGAAAGCACAAATCACATAGTTATGATGTGTGGAAACCTTTTTTAAAAATTCCATCGCTAACCTCCAAAAAAGATTTATAGAGTACCTCTCTCAGAATTAGGAAACTGAGCTATTATGCTGCTAATTAGAAAGGTAACAGACATGTTAGCGGGGAGGGATATGTATATGATAGGTTTATTTTAGGCTTGTTACAGTCTCCTGGAGTCCAAGTCTATTGTCTAATGAATAATAAGAAGCTGTAACTATTGTAACATTAGCATATGGAAAAATTTTCAATTTTAAGAAATTCCTGATAATGTAATACCTGAGCTACTAGAGTGATCTTTCTAATGTAGCTTCAGAAATAATAAAAAATGTCCCAGAAGTAAAAACCTTTTGTAAAACATGGCCTCATTTTATTTGCAAATGATGGATTCTACTTGTTGCAGATGTGTCTTGCTGAATCAGGGCTCTCTTATCCATGCCATCGACTGACAGTGGGAAGGAGATCTTCACCTGCACAGACCCGGGAGCAGTCCGAGGAGGTAAGCCTGTTAACCAGCTTTTCAATGAACATAAGGCCTATCCTCCACACACCTGCCCACTTCCTATGCTTTTTTATCTGCCACAGCAATGAATAAAGTTAATGTAGTGTGAATAAAGTCTCAGTAAATTCTTTTTTCCCCCCAGTAAATTCTTTAAGGCAGAAACTTTCCATGCACGGTTATTGCTAATGTGGTCTTTCTTGTTCTGTAAGTTTCATGTTTCAGCAAACAGAATTCGGGTAGATTGGTTAAAATGATTTTTACATAGAACTGTAAGGTTAACAAAGGCATTTTCTTTGCTGTTGACTATTAATTAGGATTGAGTACATTTCTTAGGATTGATTGTGAAGGTTCTTTAACTCAGTGAGTTGGTGCATCTTCTGTGAGCCAGGCATTGTGCAAAGATGGATAACAATGTACCTATACCAAGATGCTCAGAGTCAAAGGTGATAGATTAGTAAACTAATAATAATGACATATTGCAATAAATGTAGTGATAGCTATCAGTGTACATAGGGTGCTATGGAAACAAAGATGAAGGCCAAATCTGATTGAACATGTGTGTGTGTGTGTGTGTGATGTCTCTGTGTATGTGTCTTTATGGGGTTGAGTGTTATTATCGTTCACCTCTAGCCCTAACACCTAGTGTAGTGCCTGGTACATACGAGCCACAAAAGAAGTGTTTGTGAATGAATGGTGTTTTTTTTTGTGGGTTTTTTTTAAAAAGAGAAGATTAGAGGAGTTGACATTGAAATCTATCATCATATATAATAAAAGCATAATATGCAAATTGACCATCCCTTTGGGATGCCCAAGCCACGCCCACCAGCCAATCAGAGTGACTGTATGCAAATTAACCCAGCCAACATGGAGGCCGGCACTCAGGGAGCTGAGTAAACAGGCAGTTTCCGTTGCAGCAGGGGTGAAACTGTTTGTGGGCCGCCTGCACTTCTCTCTGCTCCAGGGAATAACATATTTGCAACAAAGTATCAATCCTAGAAGATTCAGGAGCGGAAGCAAACAGCAAGCCAGGCCTGACTTCTAAGGGAAACATTGTTTCATTATAGAAGCCAGAGCTGAAGCAGAGAGGAGGTTTCATTAACTGCCTAGATCCCGGCTTAAAGGAATAGTGTATCAATTATAGAAGATAAACAAACCCCAGAAACCTGCATCCAGCCAGTCTTGCTGGGACATTGGGTCAGTGGGAGCTGTGGGCAGCCTGAAAGCCTGAAAGCACCCCTCAGCCCATCACCCAGGCTGGCCACACCCCAGTGGGGTGAGGGACACCACTGTGGGGCTTGGCCATCCTGCAGACAGCCATCAGCCCCTCACCCAGGCTGGCCAGGTACCCCAGTAGGGGCCCAAAACCTGAAGGGACTGTGGGCAGCCTGAAAGCGCCCCTCAGCCCATCACCCAAGCTGGCCACACCCCAATGGGGTGAGGATCCACACTGGTGGGCTTGGCCAGCCTGCAAACAGCCATCAGCCCCTCTCCCAGGCTGACCAGGCACACCAGCAGGTGGACATCCCCAGAGGAGTCCCAGACTGCGAGAAGGCACAGGTCGGGCTGATAGACCTCTTAAGTACACAAATTTTTGTGCACTGGGCCCCTAGTATATATATAAGCCTGAGAAACCATTACAACCGGTCAACCGAACAACTGGTTGACCAGTTGCTATGACACACACTGATCACCAGAAGGCAGACACTAAATGCAGGACCTGCTTCCTAGTGGTCAGTGCACTCCCATAGCCAACCTCATGCAGCCAGCCAACCTCCCACAGTTCCTTCTCCTGGCCAGCCCCGATTGGCCAGATCAGGACTGGGAGAAACAGGCCTCTATCAGCTCCTGTTGCCAGCAAGGCCGAGGTACCCCACCCACACACAAATTTGTATACTGGGCCTCTAGTAGAATTATAAAGAATGAGTCACAGTCAACCAAATGAAGAAACATGGAAATGGTATTCCATTAAGAGGAAATAGCACCATCTGATTAGTAAGTGGGGAGAGTTGAGTACAGTTTGGTGTTTGTGCAAAATAAAATGGGACACAGAAAAATAAGAGATGAGACTAAGGTGAGTTGGACTTGTATGTCTAGTGAGAGACTTGAACTCTGGGAAGCCATAGTAGGATGTTAGGTGAGGAATGGTTTTTGTTTTATTTTTCTGCTGTGCAGAAATTAGATGTAAGGGAAGCAAGACTACAGACAAAGAAATCAGTTATGAACTATTTTACTAGTACTGCAAAAGATAGTAAGATCCTGAACTAGAACATATTTAGTAAAAAGAGAGAAGGATATGAATTCAGGAAATATTTGGAAGGGGAAATCAGTAGGACTGGTAACTGATAGGATGGATCTGTATGAAAAAAGAGAGAGGGAAGAAGTAAGAATGATATATAGCTTTTGGCTTAAGTAACAAAAAATTAATTCAATAAAATCTGATTACCTACCTACTTCATGCCTGGTACTGGTCTAACTGCTGGGAATATGGCTCTGAACAGAGCAAAGTCTTCCATAAAGGAGTTAGCTTCTATCTAACCCCCTGCTGAGGGAGAGAGGGAGGGAAGGAGGGAGGGAGGGAATGAGGGAAGGAGGCGGGGGGGAGAGAGAGAGAGAGAGAGAGGAAAAGAAAGAAATTGAATGCAGATAATTGCCAAAAATCTGCATTTCAAGTTTTAAAACTTGGTTAGACAAATACTTAGCTTGTCTGACTGTGGTGCAGTGCCACATACTATTGCTTCCTGAACTATAGGCAGACAAGCTGCATAGTAATCCAATTCTTCCTAAACATCTCTGAATGCACACTGCAGGTTCATTCTCTACAAATGTGAATTTTCCACGTGTCCTCCAAAATCTTATTTCCTCACCCATGTTAATGCTTATTGTCACCCTAAGCCCAAAACTGTGTAGTCCTCTCACTGAGGGACTTGCTATTCTTTCAAATACATCAGGATTTTTATTACCCTTTCCTTTGTTTTGCTCAAATAGTGTATTTTTTATATCAGCATCAAATTTGTTACCCTAATTTGTTAGTTGAGAAGTTTCTTGCTATTAGAATTTTTGTTCTGACCATTATCTTGATTCTACTCCCACTATAATCTCTCCATCAGATGGGAAGGGTAAGAGATCTTTTTTGCATTTTTATCCTCCCCCTCTCTGTTGGTTCTTTTTCTTCATCCTAAAAACATATTCAAATCTCCTCATAGATAGATAGATAGATAGATAGATAGATAGATAGATAGATAGATACAGATATTCCTTCAAACCCAATTTCCCCCCTCAGGCTTTAGCTTCATCTTTCCTTTGTTCACAGCCAGGCTTCTTGAGGTAATCTACCCCAGATAACTCTATTTCTTCATTTTCTATTCACTTAACTTATTACAACTTGGCTTCTTTCCACCATGTGACTATAATTGAATTTAACCATTAGAGTCAGATAATAGTTTTTGTTAATGTTAACAGGCACCATGCTATGCTGTCTCTTTTTTTTCATGGCCACCTTTGTGGGTCAGTATTAGTCACATCTGCAGTGGGGAGCAAAGACACTTGCTGAAAGTCCTATAGAGGAAAATGGTATTCAATGCCAGGTATTTTGGTTATAAATTCAGATATTTTGTGGTGGTTTTCGTGTTGTAATAAAATAGTTATCTCTTTCTTAATTACAATCCTATTGAACCTATTTACAGTTATTGTCCATTGAAATTTTTTCAGACCTTACTTCTAAGATTCTTTCTTTCAGTTGACTTTTTAATTTTTGACAGGTTATCTCTCTATTCTGTTACTGTTTCTCTTCCTTCCCCAATTGAAATATTTATATATTATGTAATCTCTTTATCACTCTTATTTCTTTACTAGAGGCTTGGTGCACAAAAATTTGTGCGCTCGGGGGTGGGGAGTATCCCTCAGCTCGGCCTGTGCTCTCGCTCGGTCTGGGACCCCTCGGGGGATGTCCACCTGCTGGCTTATGCCTGCTTCCCCGGGGGATCTGGCCTAAGCTGGCAGTCAGACATTCCTCTGGCAGCCCGGGAACCCTTGAGGGATGTCCACTTGCCAGCAGGGAGCAGGCCTAAGCTGCAGTTGGACATCCTTAGTGCTGCTGAGAAGGCAGGAGAGGCTCCTACCACCACCGTTGTACTGGCAGCCATCAGGCTGGCTTGTGGCTGAGCAGAGCTCCCCCTGTGGGAGCACACTGACCACCAGGGGGCAGTTTCTGCATTGAGCATCTGCCCCCTGGTGGTCAGTGTGTGTCATAGTGACCAGTCATTCCCAGTGGTTCTGCTATTAGGGTCAATTTGCATATTACCCTTTTATTATATAGGACAGAGGCCTGGTGTACAGGTGAGGGTTGGCTGGTTTGCCCTGAAGGGTGTCTTGGATTAGGGTGGGTGTCCCGCTGGGGTGCCTGGCTGCCTGGGTGAGGGGCTGATGGCTGTTTTCAGGCTGGCCATGCCCCCAGCAACCCAAACTCCTAGCCTCTCTTTTTTTTTTTTAGCAGGCGGGCTGGAAGCAGTTATCTGGGACTTATTTATCTT
>PVJC01026694.1:11631-23915 GCA_004026665.1 Murina feae
GATTAAGTAGAGGAAATATTTTAATATTACTATTTGCCCTTTCTCTATAATAGAAGTGTCAGAGATTAAAGAAAATTAGTAAAGTGTATATGAAAATCTTCCTCCTGTCAGAGTCTGGGGTGCACCATGGAACCCAGAGTCAAGTCTTCAACCACCCATGTGCACCTCAAAATCGCTTGAAACTCAAACCTGGACAGCCTCCCTTTCATTGGGCTGGTCCCACCCTGTCAAGCCCTGCCAGGTGGGGGAGTGCAGCCTCAGGTCTTCTGGGTGCCAGGACAGAGGGGCATAGCCTGAGGTCCCCCATCAAGCCCTGCTGGGTGGAGGGAGTGGCCTGTGATCCCCCAGCCTGGCACCAGGGCAGGGGGCATAGCCTGAGGTCCCCTGGCCCATCACCAGGGCAGAGGGCACACCTTGAGGGCCCCCATCAAGTCCCGCTGGGTGGGGGACACAGCCTCAGGTACCCTGGCCTGGGGCCAGGGTGGGGGGCATGGCCTGAGGTCCCCTGGCCTGGCACCAGGGAAGAGGGTGCAGCCTGAGCTCCTCTGGCCTGGTGCCAGGGCAGGGGGAGCAGCCTGAGGTCTCCTGTCAAGCCCTGTGAGTGGAAGGCACAACCTGAGGTCCCCTGTTAAGCCCCATGCAGGAGGTGGGTGGGTGCACAGCCTCAGGTCCCTGCTGATTGCTCCTTAAGGCTCGTTATGGGAACTTAGCCTCAGCTGTGGGTGCAAATTGACTGGAGTGACGGTCAATTTGCATATTCCCTCTTTATTATATAGGATAATTGAAATTTTGTAGCCTTGAGCGGAGCTAAGGGCTGGCCAGGGCAGGTGGGAAGCTTGGCTTCCTCCATTGCTGGGGGCAACCCAAGCCTCATGATCACTCTAGCTCTGTGGCCACCACCATCTTAATTGGGTTAATTTGCGTACTTGCTCCTGATTGGCTGGTAGGCGTGGCTTGTGGGTATAGCAGAGTGGTGGTTAATTTGCATCTTTCTCTTTTATTGGTGTAGATTTTTTAACTACTCGATCTTACTCATTTTCATTATTATATACGGGTGACTTCCAAATTTAAATCTCTTCTGGGCCTCTCTCCTGAGCTGGTAAGGTTTTTTTTCCAACCACCTACTAGATGTTTTTACCTAGATATCCTACAGCTTCCTCAAATTCTGAGAACTGGTCTCAGCAACCTCCCTCCCCAGACCCACTCAGTTACCCAAAACTTGGTGTCATATTCACCTTTTTCTTTCTTTCTTTTAATCTTTCTTTTTTTCTTGATCCTTAAGTCTAACTGGTCAACAGTTCCCATCATTTCTGCTGAAGTATATTATTTTAAGTCTGTCCCCTTAATTCAATTCCCACTGCTAACAGCTCTTGAGTTCTCTCACTTGCAACTTTGAAATTAAGTTTCCTTTCTTATGTCCTCAAGTCTAATATGCCATATGCCTCCATACCACCCCAAACACACACACAGCCATCAGTTATTTATTCCCTCGAACAGTTTCTGCCTAAAAACCTTTAGGACTGCCACATCTAGTCCCATCAAACCTTTTGCCCTTCCTGCCAGTCCATATTCCTCTTCCATGCATAGAGCTAATGATTCCATTTGCTTTGCTGGATTCTTTATTGATTTTTAAAAATATCCAATTCCTTGCTTGAGTTTTTTGTCTGCTTAGAGTACAACTCCCTCCCCATCAAATTTCCATTACACATGCTCCACAACCTTGGCATCTTTTTTTAAGGTATGAGTTAAATAGCACTTAGGTGAAGTCTTACACAGTCCTCTTCACTGGTCCTATAGTAACTAATCACTCTCTCCTTTATTTTCCAATAGCCTTTGCTTAATCTTTTGGTATATCTCTGATCACACTGAAAAAGACATATTTACAACTAAATATGCTTTCCTTTAGATAAGAATTTCTTAAAGGCTGGAACTATATTTTATCTTTAAAATCCCTTCTAGCTTTAAAATCTGATTCTTAATGGGCTGAACTCTAATATCCCATCTAGCTAAGTTTTATGAGTCTTTGATTCTAAGTTTCCCTAACTTTTAACCTGGTGTTTTGATAAAAGTAGTTGGTGAAAGGAGTATCTGCTTCAGTTTTAAGCTTACCTTATTGACAAGTATATCCGAGTCCTAAATTTTTATCTCAAACAGTTTGGTTATTATCTCTTCTAGGAAGTTTGCCCTGATCCCTACAGTGCTGCCCTCTGGACTTATCTATCATAATACTTATCACTAGGTATTATAATTATCTTTATATTTTATATGGTGTTCCTTGAGAGACCATAATCTATATCTTTCACATGGATCCAACCAGTGTAGCACTTAGTAGGGGTTTATAAATATTTGTTAAATGATAAAAGAAATAAGTTAATGTAATAAATAGCTAAAATAGAATCACAAGATTTTTAGATGTTTTTAAAATTCTGAATAAATAGCTTATTTGTATTTAAAGAACTTTAGGACAGCCATCACTGAACCAAGAGATTATTATTCGCATCAGCAAACATTAATGATAAAAGGTTGTTTATCTTATTTTTTAGAAAAAGCTTTTCCTAACCTGTTATATGGCTGATAAGAAAATGTAAGGAGATTGGGAGTTCCTTATACATAATTAAGTAGCTCATTCTTGCAGATACTTCAATAATTCATATTTGAAATATACTTTTTCAACAAAACTGACTTTTTAGATACCTCCCTTGAAGATATTATCATTGTAGGATTTCACTTTCTTGGGCTCTTCAGAGATTTGGGAACGCTATACTTTGTGATGACAAAATGAATAATGGGTTACATAGGCACAGAATTAAAGTCACCATCCTAGTATGTGGTTAAGTACTATTGTTATGGAAAGAGACTGCTATTTGATTGAAAACTGAAATCAGAGAAAGAGATAGATATGGGGACTAAAGTAAAGGGGGTGAGAAATAAAGACGATACATAGAATAATCCCTTTTCGTCTGTGTTCTCCAACCCACCTATTTAACCTGATGCCTCTTAAAGTAAGGGATCAGTACGAGGCAAGACTAATTGAAGGCTAAGATGATAGCTAATAGAGGATGTGAGGAAGTACTGGCCTTTTGTTTATTTCCTCTTGCCTGTGAGCCTGGATGAGCATCCCAAAGGAACACGTAGTATATCTTTAAGGTTTTGAGTCTTTACCTGTTTAAGACTGAGCCTCGAAATTCAAGTGAATTTCAAACTCCAGATATTTACCTGCCTGAAATACAGAGGGAATTCAAGCACAGTTGTGGTCTTAGTAAAAGTGTTGTTTTGTGGAGGAGGCTTCCTCACTGCCTTGAAATAAAAAGGGTTTTTTTTAAACATGTAAGCTGTTGAACTGTTAAAATCAGAAAGAGGTCTTGGCTCTACAAATCAAAACACTAAGGTAGGATTAGGATCACAAATATAACCAAGGTTTCTGTGAGAAATAATAGTCAGGATAGCAGATAGACTGCTTAAGGCCAGGACCATTCATTTTTATTCATCCAATAAGTATATGTCCATTACCTTCTCTATTCAAACCATTGAGAAGACTGTCTTAAAATAAGAGGGAAAATCTTAACAATTATGGGCATTAGTGCTTGATTATGCCCAAGGAAGAAATGCTAAACCTACTGAGTCAAATGGAGTAAATATTTTGGCTTCCTCATTTGGAGCTGTTAGACTCACTAGGCCAGTGGTTTTTAAAATTGTCCCATAGTGTCCTGAGTGCCATCGGAGGTACCCCAGCTGTCAAAGGGATATGAGGAAGAAAAGGCCAAATGCAGGAGCATTAGGCTCCCAATTGCCCTCTCACTGTATCCGTCAGAGTGGCCTTACTTTTCATATATTGTATGCATTTTTGCAAAATGTTTTGCTTGGGGCTGGTAACCCTGTGAAAAGAAATTTGAAAATCATTGATGAGAGATCTTTAAAATCCCTTCTAGCTTTAAAATCTGATTCTTAACTGACTGAACTCTAATATCCCATCTAGCTAAGTTTTATGAGTCTTTGATTCTAAGTTTCTCTTAATGCTTTTCTGGCAAATTTTTATCTCTAAGTTAGGCTCTTCTGCATTGATTAAGGATCAAATAGTTTCCCCATTTTTATAACTTAAGTATACAGCACACCATATTTTAAAAGATAGAAATTTCACGGTGAATTTTATGTTATCTTCCAATAATACTGTGAGAATAATGTGCCATATTTTACTAATGAAAATTTTGAGAACCATTGCAGTAAGGAAGTGCAGTAAGAAAAATGCTACCCTTGCTTTTCTTTTTTTAAATAAATCTTTATTGTTCAGATTATTACAGATGTTCCTCTTTTTTTTTTTTTTTTTTTTTTTTACCCTATAGCTCCTTTCTCTCCACCTGGTTCCCACACCACCTCATACCCTTACCCCCGCCATTGTCCTCATCCATAGGTGTAAGATTTTTGTACAATCTCTTCCCACACCTCTAACACCCCCTTCCCCTGAGATTGTCAGTCCATTCCCTTTCTGTGCCCCTGCTTCTATTATATTCGCCAGTTTATTCAGTTCATCAGAATTTTTTATTGACTTAATTTTTAGATTCACTTGTTGATAGATATGTATTTGTTGTTCATAATTTTTATCTTTACCTTTTTCTTCCTCCTCTTCTTAAAGAATACCCTTTAGCATCTAAACTAATAAAAGCGGAATAGTAAAATTAACCGTTTCTTCGGGACGCCCAACAGCCAATCAGAGCGGCTGTATGCAAATTAGCCCAGCCAACATGGCGGCTGCCACTCACGGACCTGAGTAAACGTTTAGGCAGCATCTGTTGCAGCAGGAGCGAAAGAGAAACTGTTTTCGGCCCTTGGCGGGCAGGCTCTGAAACATGTTTCAATAATGTAACAATCATAGAATCCTCGGGAGCTGAAGGGAACAGCAGACCTAGCCTGAGTCTAAAAGTATAACATTGTTGCAGTATAGACTCCGCGAGGTGAGGCAGAGAGGAGGCTTTGTTACATGTGTAGGCCGGCTTAAAGGAACAGTGTATCAATTATAGGAGATAAACCGCAGCAACCTGCGTCCAGCCAGCCTTGCTGGGACGTTGGGTCAATGGGAGCTGTGGGCAGCCTTAAAGCCCCTCACCCAGCCTGGTCAGGCACGCCAGCAGGTGGACATCCCCCGAGGGGTCCCAGACTGCGAGAGGGCACAGGCCGGGCTGAGGGACCTCCCGAGTGCACAGAGCGGCTGCAGGGCGGGACAGCGCAGGACCCAGGACCCATGAATGGGAAAGAGGCGGCAGAATTGGAGGGGCACCGGGAAGCGGGTAAGAGGTGGCAGGGGGTCGGCGGCCTGCTTGGCAGCTGTCCAGGCCCTTGGAGGGGCACTGGGAAGCGGGTAAGAGGCGACAGGGGGTTGGCAGCCTGCTTGGTGGGCTTCCCAGGCCCTTTGCGGGGCATCAGGGAGCGGGAAAGCAAGGCTTCAGGGGCCGGGGTCCTGCTTGGCAGCTCCCCAGACCACTTGGCGGCACCGGGAAGTGGAAAAGGAAGGCAGCAGGGGACAGGTGAGTGGGAAAGAGTCGGCGGCCTGCTTGGCGGCTTCCCAGGTCCCTTCCGGGGATCAGGGAGCAGGAAAAGGCTGGCCTGACCACGAGGTGGGGTTTTCCCTGCTTTCTGGTGGCTCGCGGAAGATGGGCAGTAGGCAAGCTTGGGAGGCAGGCAGCACCCAGCCCTGGCCACAGCTCAAAAAAGAGAACAACATGCTGGGGAGGGCAAGAGTCTGAGAGATCAACATAGAGGAGGTGCCTGCTCCAAGCCTTGACGGTGTGCCTGGGGCAGGCCCCCGGCAGGTAGACACACACAGGAGGACTGCTCCAAGCCTCAGATGCGGCTGGGGGCAGGTCCCCAGTGGTGAGACACACACACACACACACAAAAGGCGCCTGGCAGACTGGGGCCATCATAGGATATCCACTGAGGGGTCCCAGACTGTGAGAGGGCACAGGCCGGGCTGAGGGACTCCCTCCACCCCGAGTGCACAAATTTTTGTGCACCGGGCCCCTAGTTTTATATAATCGTGGTTTGGTGGTGATGAACTCCTTTACCTTTTTCTTGTCTGTGAAGCCCTTTATCTGACCATCAATTCTACATGATAGCTTTGCTGGGTAGAGTAATCTTGGTTGTAGGTTCTTGCTATTCATCACTTTGAATATTTCTTGCCACTCCCTTCTGGCCTGCATGGTTTCTGTTGAGGAATCAGCTGACAGTTGTATGGGTACTCCCTTGTAGGAGTACTGTTTATCTTTTGCAGCTTTTAAGATTCTCTCTTTGTCTTTTGTTCTTGGCATTTTAATTATGATGTGTCTTGGTGTGGTCCTCTTTGGATTCCTTTTATTTGGGATTCTCTTTGCTTCTTGGACTTGTAAGTCTATTTCTTTCACAGGTAAGGGGAGTTTTCTGTCATTATTTCTTCTAATTGGCTTTCAATATCTTGCTCTCTGTCTTCTTCTGGCACCCCTATAATTCGGATGTTGGTACCTTTGAAGTTTTCCCAGAGGCTCCTTACACTATCTTCATATTTAA
This sequence comes from Murina feae, assembly GCA_004026665.1. Lineage (NCBI taxonomy): Eukaryota > Metazoa > Chordata > Mammalia > Chiroptera > Vespertilionidae > Murina > Murina feae. Next base: position 18,169 of record PVJC01026694.1, read on the forward strand.
AGGATTCTTTTTTCTTTTTGCTTTTCAAGATGGGTGTTTTTTGCTTCCTTGTATTTCAAATCTTTGACATAATTCTTGGGTTTCTCTAGTCTGCTGTTGGATTTCTGTATATTATTCTTTATTTCGGTCAGTGTCTACTTAATTTTCCCCCCCATATTTTTGGTATTCTCATTAAGATCCTTTAAGGTCTCATTAAGTTCCTCAGAGGTTCGTAGAAGATTCTTGAGTAGCCTTATAACTGTGGTTTTGAACTCTATACCCAGTAGTTTGCTTTCCTCCTTTTCTTTCACTTGCGGCCTGTTTCTTTGTGTCTGCATTTTGGCTGCTTCCCTGTGTTGATAGAGTGGCTTTGTGTGTTAGGTGTCCTAACAGGCCCAGTGGCTCAGCCTCCCCAATCACCTGAAGTGGACACTCTTGGTGTACACCTTTGTAGGCTGGGTGCACAGTTTTGTTGTAGTTAAGCCTTGATTGCTGTTGGTATCACTGGGAGGAAATGACCTCCAGGCCAATTGACTGGGAGGACCTGTTGTGTCTATAGCGGAAGAACTGCTGTGCAGGAGACACCCTTATGGGGCAGGACTTGCTTCAGTGGGGCTTTGGTGCTCACTTTGGTGCCTCTTGAGTGTGTCCCTTATGGATGTGAGGAGTTGAAATCTGGTGTCTGACCACTGGGTACACTGGCTCCTGGATCTCCAAGAGGTGCAAAGTCAGCTGCTATGTGAGTCTACTCAGCAGGACCTACAGCGAGATCTACAGATTTCTTCCTTTTATTTCGGGTTTGGAACTTTTGGAGCTCTCTGACCCAGCTGCAGTTTGTTACGTTAGGCTGCAGGCAGACAGGCGCCTCTGCGCATAGCTTGGGTGGGGTTGTAAATTGGGTGGGTTGGGGTCTCAGAGAATCACCAAGGTGGAGCAAACAGTGATGGCTGTCCGTCCGCTGTCACCACATCTCCGCGTCCCCGAGTGTCGGAGTTCCATGCTCCCACAGTAGCAATGATCGCTGCGAGCAACTCTGCGAGAAAGTCACCCTCGCTTTCCAACCCAATGCTGATGCCATACAGCCCAGTTTCTCCTCATAGGAGTCGGTTGCCAGAGCCTCACCTGAAACGAGTTCAGTGCAGTCAGGAGCTTATATCTCTCTTCCAGTTGAAAAAAAATGCACACCCAAATGCCGCCACTGTTTCTCATGCCTCCATACCTCTGTTCTTGGCACCTCTGCACCTTCTACCCAGTCTCAATTCGCTTTTTTCTTTCCTTCTAGTTGTAGAACTTCCACTCAGTCATCTTTCCCCTGGTTCTGGATGATGGCTGTTTTCCTTTTTAGTTGTATTTTTAATGTGGTTGTGGGAGACAGTGCGTACAGAAATATATCTTATTGCCACCATCTTGGTTCTCCTTACCCTTGCTTTGCAAACATACCCCTGACAAACATAGATTAGTGCAAACTTTATAAAATCTCATATAGCTTACTTTGTCTCTGACCTCTCAAATTGTACCTGTCCCCTCATTTTTTGAGCAGTTATTTATTGAGCACTTAATTGTGTTACTATAGGCTAGGGATGAAATAGATAAAAATCCCTGACTTCATTAAGTTTGTAATCACTTTGTATTTTTCCTCTATCTCCAATCTTTATTCCAGGGGTATCACAGCAAGTTTAGAAATATATGTAAGCCTTAAACTGAAAAATATTAAGCTTTGCTCTAACAAATGGCTCATTATTTAGTAAAACTTTTATAATGCTAATTATGATTGCATAACTTATATTTTGAAATTTGATTTCCTTAAATAGCAAAGCACCGATGTTCATATGGTTAGTGATAGTGATGGAGATGACTTTGAAGATGCTCCTGAATTTGGGGTGGATGATGGAGAAGTATTTGGTATGGCCTCAACTGCCCTGAGAAAATCTCCAATGAGTGAGTATTAATAGCTCTGTGGGTCTGGCATTGTAATTCTCCCTTTTATTGCAAAAACTTATGAGGAGTAATGAACTTAAAAGTTTCTTATTGACTTTCAGGTTTGGAAAGAGAAAATATAACAAATAAGCATTATTCATTAGAACTAGAGCCTTTTAAGTTTTAATTTTATTAAGCCTAGTGATTTCCAATGCTTTAATAAAATTCATTAAAATGCAAGGAAATGTAACTTGTTTCACATGTGTAATTAGCTATGAATCTGTCCCTTTACTTTAAACCTAGAGTTTGATCAGCAATAGCTGGACTTTCTGTGACTGTAGTTGTTTACCCAAATCTTATTAGAGATACCAAAATTTTTACTATTTAAATATTTTAACGAATTAAGCATTAAATTGTATTTTTTTAAATCTTTTAATTACAAATCTTCAAAAACAACAGCAATAGTAGTATTACTTTTCCATTCACTGATTTTCATCTTTGGAGAAAAAATAAATAAGTAAATGTGCTATCTTCCTCACTTACACCTTACAAGATACATACTGTAGAACATAAGTGGCTGCTATATGCAAAATGATCCTTAAAATGTAAGTCCTTAAATGGCTCATTTACTCTGAAATTAGGGAATTCCTTGGGGGCAGAAATAGGTATATTTGCATTAAATTGACTATTTTCCTGATTAATAGATCTTTAAAATAAATTAATATTCTTTTTATATAATTTAATCACAAGATGTCATTTCAAGAAAACACTGAAATTCTGAGAGATGCCTGGCACATGTTTTAAATACCTATTAACAAGATTGTGTCAGTTGTTTTTCCAAAATTTATGAGCTTGGGATTTTTTTAAGTTTCTTTCTCAAGATTTTGTGAAATCTCCTAATGTATATCAAGTTAAAATGTCTCCTCAGATATATCACAGAAACTAAAACTTAATCTTATTTTCTCTTTATTGATTAAATATATTTCTTATATGTGGGATTAGATGTTATGTGGTTTGTTTTTTGTGTCTATTTGTTTTGGTTTTTTTTTTGTTTTTGTTTTTTCTTTTGTTTGTTTTTTAGTGCCAGAAAACGCAGAAAATGAAGGAGATGCCTTATTACAATTTACAGCAGAGTTTTCTTCAAGGTAGGGTTAGGATATTAACTATATAAAATTGATGTTCTTTTAATGACATTGTATTTTTCTGAAGCAATTTTAATCATAACTTGATTACTTTTTATTTCTCCTTAAAGTATTCAAAGGTTCTGTTTGTCAACTTATATAGTCATATAGTGAAACATGTAGTATTCAATGTCGAATAACTAGTTAACCATTTATGCCAATTCAGAGATGTAGTCATCTAATCTCTGTAGCTCTTTTTTCTTCTTTTTAAATTTCAGAGAGGAAGGGAGAGGGAGAGAGAAATAGGAACATTAATGATCCGAGAGAATCATTGATCAGCTGCATGCTACACGCTCCCTACTGGGTATCTATCCAGCAACCCAAGCATGTGACCTGACTGGGAAACGAACTGTTACTTTCTGGTTCATGGGTCATTGCTCAACCACTGAGCCACACCAGCCAGGCTTTGTATCTTTCTTTATTGAAGCATAATGACTATATTCCCAAAGGACTAGTTTATGAAATACTACTTTTTAGTGTATCCTAGGGCAAACAAAATATGCTTCAAAATAACATTACATAAAAAGTTAATTTTATTTTTTTATTATTTATTTTTTAAAATATATTTTTATTGATTTCAGAGAGGAAGGGAGAGGGAGATAGAAACATCAGTGATGAGGGAGAATCATTGATCAGCTGCCTCCTGCACGACCCCCACGGGGAATTGAGCCCACAATCTGCGTATGTGCCCTTGACTGAACTGAACCCTTCAGTCCACAGGCTGATGCTCTATCCATTGAGCAAAACTGGCTAGGGCTAAAAATATAATTTTAAATGAAAGTGAATTTTTAAATGTTTGTTTGGAGTCATTTAGCATTTCTTCTTTTAAGCATGTTTTATGTGCATTTGAGATTCTCCAGAAGTGTTTAAGTAGAGAGGATTTAAATATTCAACCATAAATTTTCATGTAAATGGTATTTCCCTTTAGTTCTGTTTTCCGATGTAGTAGTATAATTTGAAAACTTTGCAGGATACCATTTTTCCCCTCTCTGTTTGATTTCCAGAATAAATGAACTAAAATGCAAAGTAAAGGCCACAGTAGCTAGCGAAATCTTATGACCGTGGATAACCCGGAACTGCTTTTTATACATGGCATGGTTTTGTGGCACTTATTAAATACATTTGCTAGATGCAGTTAAAATTCTACTGTTCTAATATATCGGTATAGGCCAAGAAGAACTCTAAGAACTAATGAAGCTCATTCACAAGCCTTTAAAGAAATGTTTTAATGTTTGATCTGTACATAAGAGATATTAGCCTTGAATTAACTTAAGTCATTGTTTAGACTTGTGTAACTTTGAAGTTAATTTGAAATGTATTTGAATTAATAGGCGCACTTTTTCCTATAGATATGGAGACTGCCATCCTGTATTTTTTATTGGCTCATTAGAAGCTGCTTTTCAAGAGGCCTTCTATGTGAAAGCCCGAGATGTAAGTGCAGTCTTACCTTTTCTGGTTAAAAAGTACATCCCATAGGTTTGCCACCAAGCCTGGGGCAATGCTTAATATTTTCTGTTTTTTTCAGGTTGAAGACTTGATTTTGATTCTGGTGCATCTACCAACATAATCATCACCAAAATGCCCATTTCAGAGGGGCAGTAGTGTGATAGGGTACTGCTGACCCTTGCAGAAGGCCTTGATACAGGGTTTTCTTGTAGGAAAATAAAAAAGAGTAGACATGCTTAGAAGGGACCAGGCTACTTGTTTGTATTCTTTTCAGTTATGTGATTGACAGGTTCTTGCTAAAGGATTTGTCCTTCAGTCTTTTCCAAAATGATTATTCCATCTAGTGGTAGATATCTAATAGCTGCAATATATTTTTCCCAAAAGTCACTTTAGACAACAAAAGGATTCTTCCTTAAACTCAGAAATGGGCTTTGTGATCTTGAAATCAAGTAGATTGACATTTATAACAAGAATCAAAGTGTACATTTGGAGCACAAAGGTTCTGTGCCATCACTCTGTTGACACAGCAATCGAGACATGGCAAAAATCAGTAATGTGGTTTCTGCCTATTTGTACAGCTTCAGCTTTTCCCCTTCCCTGCCTTACACTTAGTAAATCTAGCAACAGTGTACCATTTGTATTTTCCCATAATTTTACTAGTTTTTTCATGTTTCCCTACTGTCAGGAATGACTTTCTCCTGCATTTTACTTGGTTGACTCTACACTTCCTCTGAGACTTAACCTTTCCTGACTTTTCCACTACTCACTCTAACATTGACCACTGCCACTCCTTTAATACTTTGCAATAATACTCTTTTCTTATTGTTACACTTAACACATTTGCTTATAATTCATTCTCATTCTCTCTCTCTCTCTCTCTCTCTCTCTCTCTCTCTCTCTCTCCTCTTGAGGTTTTTTTTTTTCTTTTTAGCTGTGACTATGTAACCCTTACATTCTTATATATAGGAAATATTCTATATGTTTAATGAATGAAGGAAAAAAGAGAAGAAGGAATAGTGTGTAGATGGAGTAGAGGGAAAGTTATTGTAATTAAAGAAGGCACAGAATTTTGAGAATAGAGTTCAAGGATGCCTCTGAAATTTCTAGTTTCTAGTATATGTTAAACTCTGACCTAAAGAAAAATTGTTATAAACAAATTTTAAAAATTGAATTGTAAGACAATAATTAGTGATCAAACTTAGAGCTATCACTGACAATTTATTT
>PVJC01026695.1:0-23836 GCA_004026665.1 Murina feae
CTATGGTAAATTGTGCTGCTATGAACATAGGGATGCATATGTCCTTTCTGACTGGTGTTTCTGGTTTCTTAGGATATATTCCCAGAAGTGGGATCACAGGGTCAAAAGGGAGATCCATGTTTAATTTTTTGAGGAAACTCCATACCGTTCTCCACAGTGGCTGCACCAGTCTGCATTCCCACCAGCAGTGCACGAGTGTTCCTTTATTTAAGTTTCTGGAGCACAGTGAAGAAGAGAAAGCTCTACAGGGATCGTTAAGCAAATGCAGGGAAAGGCTTTATCTGTTTGCTGTTTTGTTTTTTTTACTAGTATTTTAATTTCTGTTATTCTACAACATAGAAGTGATTCTCCAAACACACCATACATCTATTGTCTATTCACTGGTTCCCTGATGCAGGCTGTAGGCCATCTATGTTAGAATCACTTTTTTTTTTAATGTATTGTTATTGATTTCAGAGAGAAAGGAAGAGGGATAGAGAGATAGAAACATCATTGATGAGAGAGAATCATTGATCGGCTCCCTCCTGCATGCCCCCTACTGGGGATCGAGCCCGCAACCCAGGGATGTGCCCTTGGCCAGGATAGAACCCGGGACCCTTAGCACTGAGCCGAACGAGCCAGGGCCAGAATCACCTTTAAACAATATACAGATGTCTAGGCTGTACCTGAACCTTGTTTAATCCAAACTATGGGGGAAGGGAGATGTAATACATACATTTTATACCGATATTATTTTTCTGACATAGAGTTGTTTTGGGGACTGCTAATCAATACTTATAGGTAGGATTATTGCTATGGGAATTTCAACATTAGGCCTTGGACTTCACATCAGCAGTGATGCTTTTAGTTTAGAGTTACTAGGGGAAAATGGCAGATAGCCATTTTGAGAGTTGAGCATTCTTTCAATTTTTTTTTTCTGTCAAAGTTGATGTTTCTTTCAAGCCATTTACAATGACTTGTAGCCAAATAATCCTCATATATCACTAAGTGAGAATCCCACTATAATTTTTGTGCTCCTTCTCTGTACTTTTATCACAATCACAGTCCTTGGGGAAAAAATAATGCGTAGTTTAAAAATAGAAAAACAGTAGTAAAAAGTTCATGTAATAGGTTCTTTGTGAGGAAAAAAACAAATATACAAGTTCTGGATGAAATGGTAGAAATCTGTAGTAATAAAAATAGCTCAGACACTAACACTTACATTGTTCTTGCTATGTGCTAAGCACTATTCTAAGTGCTTTGGACCTCAGGCCTTAATAATACTTCCGTTCATGAAATTGTCTTATATTCATTCATTCATTCAACAAATTTTTATGGAATACAACGTGCAAGGCATAAAATGGTGAACAAGAGACATGTTTGTTGCCCTTATGAAGCTACTGCTATAGCTCTTCTAATGTCAATGACATTTATTAGAATCTTGCTTCACAGTAATCACAAGAGAAGATTTAAATATCCTACTGATATGTGTGTTGCTAGCATTTTAAATTCCCTACCAGAAATAATTTTCTGTTTATTCTACAAAAAAAAAATTAAAGGTTCTTGACATTGTTAATCTCCTGGTGTAGGAACATAGCTCAAAAGATTAGAATGGGAACAATCATTTATTCCATGCGAAATACATATAGGAAATACCATTATTTGCCAATTTTTTACTCACTCTGCTTCTGCCTGTAGGATTTAGGGGGTAACTGACATCTCTTTACACTTTTGTCTTCCTACATTTGATGGGTGTTCCTACTCCCTTTCTCTAAAATTAGCAAAATGATGAAAGAGCATAATGCAGTGATCTCCCAAACCAAGGGCACAGTGCTCTTTCCACAGTGTTTGGCACCTGGAATGTGAAAGCCTTTGAAAATGTTCTTTCTGCATGAAATACAGCTCTCATGTGGTTTGAGGTTCAGACAAAGGAAACAGATCTGTCTTTCTACATGTGAGGGATGTAGTGATGGCAGGTCGAAATGTCACGATGCAGAGTATTGTGACTGTTCCTGTAAATATGCAAAGTCAAATCTAGAATATTCATAAATCCATTTTCTACTAAAAACATGAATACATTTATTTTTGAAATCATAATTATAATAAATCCTAAGGATTTATTAAGCACTTCATTTTACAGCAATAAAGAAAGCAGCTAATTAAATCCTTTGCCAAGTAAATGTAGTAACTCAGTATCCAAACTTGGCTTGAATTAGAATTTATGTATATTTCAAATAAGTGGATTAAATATAATTTGATTCCATTATTTTTAGCATGGTATATTTTCTAGACATGCAAATTTATTTAAGAAAAATGCAAACAATAATTTTAAACATTTATACTAATTATATCCCAAAAGATTTATAATTTGTAAAATATCTTTTGATTTTAGAGATACCAGTTTTTAGGTCATTACATAAGTGTATATTACTTTGCTTATTTTTAATATTTACTAACATCCTAGTATTGGACATATATATTTACATATAATTATTGATAAACCATCTGCCATTATTAAGAACTAATAGATTGGTTCTGTGCTCTGTATTTTTTATACCTTCTCTCATTTAATCTGCACAATAACTATGTTAGTTTACATCAGTATTATTATCCTCATTTTGCAGATGAGAAAACTGAAACTTTGGGAGGTTAAGTAAGTTACCCATCACTGCAAGTAACTATAGAATTGGGATTTAAATTTGTCTTTCTGGTTTCATGGTTCTTTAACATGTCACAATACAAAATACTATTGCTTTTCTCAAAATGTTGATATGAACTGAATAGCAGTAACTATTACATCTTTCCTTACCCGAGCAATAAACCACTTTGTGCTACTTAGTTCTCAGACCAGGGATGCATTCTGTGTTCCCACAGGATTGAATGTCGCAACTGTGAGGTTGGAGAACAGTGTGGCGCCATTATGCACGGCAATGCCGTCACCTTCTGTGAGCCATATGGTCCAAGGGAATTGGTAAGTACACGTTATTTATGTACATTATTCCAAATACATAGTCTTTACTGAGCTTTTTGCCAACATCTGCGTTATCATGGGGCTTTTAGTAACAGATTATATTTTTCACTCCTATGTCACACATTACATTTCAAATTCATTAACTTTAAAAGTGGTCAAATGACTGGCTTCCACACTAAAAAGAGGAAAAATATGGGCATAAGATGAGTGACATCTGGCATATATTACACATATATCTATGTATACTTAAATAATTTATGACTTCACAAGTTCTTGTGTAAAGTTTTACTTCTAAAGTTATTTTCTCCTCGCAAGCCAGAAATGTTAGGGGAGCAACTTTGTCACGTGGTTTTTAAACTGTGTTCCCTAATCAGAAGAACTTTTAATGATTTTTTTAAAAGTGAAAGAGTACAGTGAATAAACCAGTTTTTAAAGTTTGTGGTTTAGGCAAAATTGTTCAAGCGCACGTTACTTTCCTTTAATTAATACTGATGAGACTTAGCTTGCCAAAGATCGTTCCTTAGATTACATGTGAAATGACACTTGAGCATTCTCTGTCGCAAACAATGACACGGCCAGCCAGCGGCACGTGGCTAACCAGCCTGTTGCTCCCCGGTACTTCTTTTCCGCACGGAGAGCAGTTTGTTTCACATTCTTGAAAATGGATGTAGGGCAAACGTTACATTATTCTGGCCCAATCCCTTTGCAACTCCTACTCTTCTCACAGCATCTCATCTGCTTTGCTTTTCTGCGTTGGACTGGAACTGCAGTGCTTCTCCTTTTTCTCTCCCCATCTTCCTTATCGTGGGGCTTTCAGTAACAGTTTATACTTTTCACCCCTATGTCACACATTGCATTTCAAGTTCTTTAACTTTAAAAGTGGTCAGATGACTGGCTTCCACACTGAAAAAAAAAGGGGGGGTGAGGAACCTAGCTAGGCAATTAAAAGAAGATTTAGCTATAAAAATGTGAAAGTCAATTAATTTTTATAACATGGTTCTTTTTTTATGCTGCTTGAGTACCCTTTTTATGGCAATGGATACATTTAATTTATTAAAGATACAAGCCTCAGAACATTGATAAATTGAAGAGTTTTTAGTTGAAATTAGAACACAAACAGAATTAATTGGATGTAAATTAAAATAATAGATGCTCATAATTCAAGGCTCACACGGTGGTACAGTATTCCTGCAGACAAATGGGACTGGTGCCGCAGCACTTCTTGAAAGAAATAGATGTGCTAGTACATTTAAAATAATGTACCATGACTGAATTAATTTTCTCTAAACCTTAAAACAAAATTAAAGTTTTATCGTAGCTAATTGAGCTTAAAATAAATGCCTATTTTAGAATGTTCTCCCAGTCAGTAATATTTATGGAAATGCTCGGCAAGTTCTTTTTTTGTTTCTATTGATTAATAGGAAATAAACATATGTGAGAATATAATGAAGAATTTCTGTAGCATAAAATTAAAATACCTAGTTTGATCCCATGTATAGTTGATCCTGACTTTTCACTGTCTTCTCATTTATTTAACATTAGAGTTGGTACATCCAAATGGGCTAGTCTTGAGTTGTGTTATATAATTACTGTGAGATAAGCCTTTCAACTGAAAAGGAAAATATTCAAAATAATGTTCCTTATCCAAGAAAGCAAAAAAAAAAAAAAAAAAAAAAAAAGTATTTGCAGATCTGTACTCCCATTATAAGTACTTTCCCTAAGGTAAATTGTGTTGTGGATTCAAAGGCAATAGGATGAAGATACATTAACAAAGGCAGGGAGGACAGTCCCATTTTATACAGTAGCAATTTTAATTTTCAATAATTTTATGCTGTATTAGGGTTCCAGGAGCAAATATATACTTATTACCCAAGTTGTGTTTACAGAAGACAGATCAAATGAAAAGTGAGGAACTCAGGTGTTGGTGAACATGCTATTCTGTTTACTCAAATTCAAAGATTTTCATGGTACTTCAGAATTGAATCCAATCAAAAATGTTCTATATGAGAACAGAGGGAAGTTATTAGCCTCAAACTTTTTTAAAAAAAAATGTGCCTTCTTATTTTTCATAAATCAAGTTCTTACTGAAGTTGTGAAACAAAGAACCACAGGCAAAGACCCTTACTAGGCTAATGCTGTGTCTTTTAAAATGAAAAAGAGCATTTCCATTTTGAGAATTTAGCCAAATGGCCATTTCACTTATTTTTATTATTATTATTTTTTAGTCAGAGTTAGTGAGAGGCAGCATCTGTGATCACATAGGCACACGCACATTTCTGCTTTCAGTGCCGCTGTGCTGTGTGGCCCCCGCCCATTTATTCAGCTCACTGAAGTCTCCATAGTTCTGGTGCTGATGGCTAACTTTACTCATTTGCTAATCTAAAATAAAATTAATGAGGAATGACTTACCCACTCCTTTAAGAGAAAATGTGCTTTCTCAGAGCTTAAAACAAAATTAGTTATATTACCCTCCATTTTAAAAAAAGAAATTATTTATTGAATTATTCATATTTGGGAATACATTTTAGCTACAAGGGTAAGTTTGGGCTAAAACATAATCAAACTCGATAAAAATTTGCAGGAAGAAGTACAGAATGAACAGCCTCAGCCTGCAGTGAATTCTTCAGATTCATTTAGTATCATACCAGTTTTCTACAGTTTGGAGTCTATTTGATTATTTAAGAGTACTAAGATTTGATAAGAAAAAAAAGTTCTCTGCCAGACATTTATAGTTGCTGTATTATTTACCAAAAGCCCTTTGAGAGGCCCTTTCATTTTCAGAATGTCAGATATAAAGGCTTAATAGCTTTGCAGACTAAAATTACATATTTGAACTCAAGAACAATAATTTATAATGACCGGAGGAAAATATAGATGAATAGATTTTATAGGCAATGCTTTTTGTTATTTATTTCTTTTCATTTTTCTGTACTTTCTTGTAGCTGAGAATTTTACTAATAAACTAAATGGGTAAATGTACAGAAATGAGAGTCAACCACTCTACCAGTCCTTAGCTTTCCTGGTGAAGAAGGAAAAAAATGTAGAATCAATGACTAATCGAAATCTAGGGTCACCCTCAGTTAGCACATGTAATCTGAAATTTGGCAGTAATTCAAGCAACCTGCTGTTTGCTAGCAGAGGCCACAGCTGTGGAACTTGATCACGCAGTTGACACAAGCATCAGTCATTGCACCACCAGGGTAGGACTCTCTACTATATTTAATGCACCAGCAGTAGCAATAACCATGGTGCTTTTAACCTATATAATACCATCATTGCAAAGAACTTATATTCAGGAGTGTTTCATAACTCATCCAGGAATCAACTACTCAGTTACATAAAATCAGAGGGGTGGGAGAATGTTCATTCAAATTTGGTGCAAATTTTTTAAATTTCCATGCATCAGTTTATTCAAGTGGGAACTTGTGAGGGCAAATAGTTGGACATGCTCTAAAAATGTGGAAAATCTAACAGATTTCTTTTAAAGGAATCTTGGTAAGGATTACTTACAAAAAATTCTACTGGTGCCTTTTACTCTCATGACTGGTGAGGGGAATGGAGCAGGAAAGAGAGTCCCGGGCATGGTGGTCCAGTTTTCCTTGAGTAGATAATCTGAGGTAATGAGGGATTTAGATGAAATAGAGAGTGTCCTCTGACACTTGACAGCAGTGATTTCTGCAGTGGTTAAAATCTTCTAGGAGCTGGTGTCTATACTGATAGCTGGACAACTTGTACAGTGCCTTCCTCGCCCTTCCCTCATTACCCTTCCTGCTTCATTAACTTTTAATCCATGTATGTGAAGCACACACTCAGTCATCTTTCTGAAATGTATTGCAGAAGCAGAATCTTTTGTTACTCACGTCTCAGCTCCATCTGGAAGAACAAGAAGCTTGTCCACTAATTCACACTGCAATTCATGCCTTGGGTATCTCTGGACCCTGCTGCGGTTGTGGACTTAGTCACATGGGGTCTAACCAAGTGCAGGGATGAGGCCGGGATGTCATTGTGGCGTCTAAGAAGTGAAAGTAAGACAGCCGACTGTTCCTGCCGTGGTGAAGACACAGTTACACTCCTGTGTAATTTTTAGGGCCCAGTGATGGAAGGTGTCCCATACTTTAGCTTACAGGGTCAAGAACGCAACAAGAGTTGTTGACATTTGAGCTGGTGTGGATCAAAGCCAGTGCTCCAAAGAATAAATAAGTAAAAAAACTTTTCAATTTAAATTTTTAAAAAATTAATGCACCACTTCTTTTTCAGAAAAGGGAAAATTAAGAAACTAAGGGGAAGTAATAGAATTGTGTGGGGAGGATATTTCTAGGCCCATAGTTTGATTACTTTTTTGGGGGGAGGGATTAACAGTTTTATTGAGAAATACTTTACATATTACACAATTTATTCCTTTAAAGCATACAATTCACAGTTTTTCATTTATTCATAAAATTATGTGACCATTGCCACAATCAACTTCAGAACATTTCATCATCCCCAAAAAGAAATACTGTACCTGTTAGCTGTGGTAATTCTGCTTACTTTTCAAAATAATCCTTTTCTCATTTGGTCTTAATTTACCTCCCTGTTTTTGGGTTGTTAACCTTTTTATGACATTTGCTTTGGGTCCCAGATCTGTTGAAGGATGGAGGGAGGTGGTAGTGTGAGTGCAGCGGCCTATGTTAGAGCCCACACATGATTAAGATGAACTGGTAGATTGCCTACAAGCAGTGTTCAGCATACAGTAATACATACAGTAAGAGTACCTCAGTCAGGGTCTCACAGCTTTGTTTCCCACAGAGAAACAAGATAAATCTGTGTTCAAACAGTTCAGTAAAAGTAAACTGACCACTGGATAAACACAGCCTCTGTTTACAGCTTCTTCCGTACCGCTCCCCCTCGCCCCACCCCCACCCCCCCAGCTTCTCTGGATGTCTTTCACCATTTTCTCCTCCTCTCTATCTTGTCTTATTTTGGTATATTCCTTTTTCTAGATCACCACAGGCCTTAATACAACAACAGCCTCTGTACTCCAATTTTCCATTGGTAAGTGATTTTAGCAATTATAGCAATTTAACTTGGAAATGTTTGTTTTAATCATAGTGTACCCTCAGGATTACATTGCCAAATACTTTTAAATTTAGAGAAGAGTAAGTCTCAACGTTGCAACATTTTTAAAGTGAAATTTTTAAAAAAATGTTTAAATGCTACATTCTGTTCCCACTTCTCTCCTATGAAAAATGATATTTTAAATGATACATACAATCCAAAACATCCTATTATAGCAGAATTACCTTGCTAATTATGTTTTGCTCAGATTAAGATTGAAAGCTGTTCAGTTTCCTGCACTCTTACTTGACTGGTAATGAAAGAGATCATTTTTGGTGGATGAGAGAAATAATTAGGGCTTCCTGTTTTACATAAATAATCTATGTTTCATTCCAATGTGGATAATTAAAAAATGACTGTATCTGTCAATATTTTTAAGTGTTTCTGTATTAAAACTAAAAATTCCTACCCAAAGTATTCAGTAAAAGCAAGTGTTTATAGTTTTGCTATCTATCATATTACTTTCCACTCTAATGTTCATAGGCATATAGTAATAATATGTGTGTTTCCAAAGGGAATGTTCTGGGTAAAGAAAGATACTGCCTTTCAGATGGAGGCTGGCTTTATTGATTTTGGTGCCATCACATGGAAACCTCCTCCTGACACGAGGATAGGGTCAGCATCCTCAAATTTCTATCATCTTTGGAGATCCACCATTAGTGAAAGGACTGTTTCCTTCAACGACCTCCTAGACGTAGTCCTAGTTACAAACCCGTGTTCTCACAGCCAGGGACCCAATGTGGTTGATTGTATTTAAGAGCAGTTTTCTTCCAGTCATGTAGTTGTCACTTTTTTGTCAGTGTGCCTCGGTTCAGCTTCTGTATATATTGTGTGTTGCTTGCCTGGCTACAGTGTGTGTTATTTCCCTTGCACATTGATAATGTTACCTACCACAACTTACAGACTATTTGGAAGTCCATGTGCAGTCAGCAGAAAAAGTACGAGTCAAAACAAAATAATGAGCCCATTTGAATGTTTTCTTTGATCTATTACCAGTAAGCTTTCTATCATGAGCATGTACATGATATTTTTATAATCATAAAAAGTACAATTCATTGTTTTAAAGTTCTGGTGCTACAAAAATGAAGTTTTGAAACTCCAGCATGACAGGCAAGTAACTCAGAGGTCCTTAACCAGGACGGATATGTTCAGGTTCACTAGGCTGTGACTATAAAAAGTAAGCTGAGTAATGGTTTCCTGTTTATCTCTACTCTGAGTATTCATTCTTCCTTTTTGTTAGAGCAATGAATATTAATTTCAAATATTATCTTCTAGCAATTAAAGAACACAAGAGAATCCACTTTAAAATACATGCCTCACAGTTCTACTAGTATTGTAATTTTGTTCAAGGTAAGAGAGATCCAGCACCAATTAAATTATCCTTCCTTAAAGGAAAAACAAAGGTCTGTTTTTGTAAATAGTAAAGAATATACTGTAGAGCTGGCATCGATTCTTTATTTCCTCACTTTTCAGTAGCACTCTACCATGAACGATAGAGATGATGAAAAAGGGCCAAACGGGCGTTAGTCAGAGAATACAGTGTTCGGTAGCCAAGACTCAAAACTCAGAACAAGCACTCCGCCCCAGGTATTGGGGACTAGACCCAAACATGAGACTAGCAAGAGCTCTCAGTTTCCCCACGAGTGCTGCAGCCTGCAGGCCAGAGAGCTGTTTGTTATTTAAAGCATGAATTTGAAGTTTAGGTTAGAAGTCTGATGAGAAACAGAGTCAGGGAGAAAATAAAGAGGGAGGGAGGGAGTCGGGGAGGGAGAAAGGCAGAGAGGGAGGGTGAGCGAGCGAAAAGGGTAGATAGGTCAAGTATATAACTAAAAAATACACTTAGAAAGTATTTTTGAGTGTCAGTATCTGAATCAAATGTGAAATGTTAGCATGTCATTGTTTGGGATGCAACAGGAAATATTTAGTGAAAGAAATGATAACTTATTGCTTAGGGACTTCGTTAGGAAATTGGCTTACTGAATTTTGAGAATAAAAATTCTTGGGAGCTAAGCAGATTAGGGTGGCTAAGAAACAATGTGGCTAAGAAGCAAACCATTAGCTGCGTGGGGCATGGCGCTGAATGGTAATAGAGGATAGTGGGCAGAACTTTGCAGCAACTATTTTGTGTATCTCATTATGAGTGTTTGGAGTAACATTATTGTGTTTCTATAGATGTATGAAGGCAAGACTGGGGCACCCACACAAGTTTTAAAGATGTCGTCATTGTGTGTACTCAGCCTGAGCTTTACAAAGCCCCACCAATAACCAAACACCAAGATAGCAGCCACCGTTAGGTAGCCATTACGTTTACAGTCAGTTCAAAATTATATTGAGTGTGTTATATAAGACACTGTACGTCCATAGTTCAACATTTTATATTTATTTGTGTATTGTGGAGTTCTCCTAATCTATACTCGTAATGTGGTTAAATATAGTCTGTCAGATTTAGTGTCACTCCTCAGGAAGATCTTTTTTTAAATATTTTTAAAAAATTGATTTTCAAGAGAGAGGAAGGGAGGATAGAGAGATAGAAATATTATTGATCAACTGCCTCCTACACCCCCACCCCACCCCCACCTCACCACTGGGGATCAAGCCTACAACCTGGGCATGTGCCCTGACTGGAAATTGAACCAGCACCCTCATGGTTCATGAGCTGACGCTCAACCACTGGGACACACTGGCTGGGTGGGAAGTCCTTTAGGATGGTCAATGTTTATTGTTTGGTGTGATAATTCAGATGTAACATAGGAATTTTCTAGGGGATTCTATCATTACTTTTAGCTTCAATGGTGAATTATGTTTATATGCATATATAACCAAAATTGAATGAACTATTGCTCTGATGTTTTCATATTGCTCTTGTAAACATTTTCAGTTACATGACACACATTACCCAAGAGTCTCAAATACCTCAGAGAATGTATACAGAAATTTCTTGAATTACTAAGGAATATCTCAAACTCTATCATCCTAATGCAGCAATGCCTCCCGAGTCTCTTAATATATACGTCTGTATGTATATATCGTATATGCCTGCGCACACACACAGATACACACATAAATATACAGTCTATCTGATCTAAATGAGTTTTAAAGTTAAAGCATCTTAAGAATGCAGTTCTATAAACTGAAATTTATCACGTTATCAACATCTAAATCATCTTGAAGAGTGTCTCAAAATGTTCTCAGTAGAACTTTTCATTTTTCCATTCCAGTGAAATATTTCATATCTATTTCTGTGCTGCGCTATTGATCTCTTACAATCCTCACTTGATTCATTAGATTCAACTTGTGGAATTTATGGTTGTAGCCTTGGGGGCATTTACCCATTTCCTTTAGATTTCCTTTGGGATAGGAAGAAAAAATTGTGATGATGCCCTTGTAAACCGTTATCTTACAGATGCCTCCAAACTCTGTTTTGCCAGGCAGGGCACTGTGCCCAGGGGAAGTGCTAGTAGCGCTTTGTATCTGTCATTCACTTAAGAATTCACTGAATATTTGCTGTGTATCCGGCATTGATCTGAGCTAACTTGAACAATGAAAAGACAGAGAAGTGAGAAAAGCAAATCTTTTCACAGTACCTGGGCGTGTGGTCGAAGGTCCGGATGAGCACAGAGCATGAACCCTCTAGAGAACTGCCAGATTGTGATGAGCAGAGATGGCCGTGTGTACAGGTCCCCATGGTGACAGATCCCAGCTAGGTGTTGCAGGGTACAGCAATTCAGGGAGTCTTTTTTCTTAAATTATAGATGTTGCTTACGGATACATGGGAATTCTCAAAGTTAAGGAGGATTTTTACCACTCAGTCTGCCAAGCTTGTTCCTAATATATTGTTAATGTGATAGAAAAGGTCTCTGGGCCCTTACTTATCTCCGCAGGGACTGCTCTTATGGATTTGATGGAGGGAAGTTAGGGAGGGGGCAGACATAACACTTGGGTCCTACAAATCCATAAGCTCTTATCTTTGGCAGCATTCTATAGACCATGTATCTACTTGTCAAGACTGATAGTTTTATTCAATACAATTAGCAATGTTATAGAATAAAAAAATAAATAATCTCTGAAAGCCAATAGCATTAGTCACTGAAAAGGACACAAGTTTTCCATGTGAGGAGACAGAGTGACACAAGCAAAGGTTAGGATGGGAATGTGAGTGCCCTAGAGCTGAAGGACCAGCCAGGAACAGCTATGAGCAATGTCAGATAAAATTGTGGCAATCTGAAGAGTTCATTTGCACCAGCTGAAGGTTTTTAATCTTATTTAATAGGCAATAGAGGTCAGAAAAATGGCCTCTTTCACTCCTGAGCAATAAACAAATATCTGCTTGTTCAATATAGCCCATCTCTTTCTTCAGATTAATAGAATTCATCAGCCAAATGGGGATGAAAGGTAAAGCATTTAAAAACATATGCCATGAAGAACAAATAGTTTGGCTTAGGAGGTAAATTGTTTTGTCCATCATGGTATACTCAGCCCCTAGTCCAGGGACTCAAACTAAGTAGCTGATCATAAATATTTCTTGCCTGAGTGACAAGTACCTATTACAGAGACATTTATAGTAGCATGTAAAAAAGTGCTAAATTGGTATGATGCAGACATTTCATGCCAAGAGAAGATTTTGGGGAGGTGATCTGAGGACCTCAATCAACAGAAAACATGACCCAGAA
The DNA here is from genome assembly GCA_004026665.1 of Murina feae. Taxonomy (NCBI): domain Eukaryota; kingdom Metazoa; phylum Chordata; class Mammalia; order Chiroptera; family Vespertilionidae; genus Murina; species Murina feae. Next base: position 12,718 of record PVJC01026695.1, read on the forward strand.
GGAAATGAAAAATCACCAAAAAACTGCTTGTAGTAAATGAAGCCAGTAGACAAAAATATTATCCATGCATTTAGCAGCTTGTTATTGAATCAGCTGGAATCTATTATTTGTCCATAATATATATAACTAGTACATTTTTTCTTTGATTTTACTTAGAAATATCCTGGAGATTTGGAGTTGTGTGTATGTGTATATGTATAGAAAATTTGTGCACTTGGGAGGAGGGGAGTCCCTCAGGCTGGCCTGTGCCCTCTTGCAGTCTGGGACCCCTCGGGGGATGTCCACCTGCTGGCTTAGGCCTGCTCCCCTAGGGGATTGGACCTAAGCTGGCAGTCAGACATCCCTCTGGCAGCCTGGGAGCCCTCGGGGGATGTCCACTTGCCAGTGGGGAGCAGGTGCAAGCTGCAGTCGGACATCCTTAGCACTGCTGAGGAGGTGGGAGAGGCTCCCACCACCACCGCTGAACTGGCAGCCATCAGCCTGGCTTGTGGCTGAGCAGAGCTCACTCTGAGGGAAAGCACTGACCACCAAGGGCAGCTCCTGCATTGAGCATCTTCCCCCTGGTGGTCAGTGTGTGTCAGAGTGACCAGTCATTCCCAGTTGTTCTGCTATTAGGGTCAATTTGCATATTACCCTTTTATTATATAGGATAGAGGCCTGGTGCATGGGTGGGGGCCAGCTGGTTTGCCCTGAAGGGTGTCCAGGATCAAGGTGGGGTTCCCGCTGGGGTTCCTGACCAGCCTCAGTGAGGGGCTGATGGCTGTTTGCAGGCTGGCCACACCCCCCCGACCCAAGCTCTCCCAGCCTCTCCTTTTTTCTTTTCTTTTTTATCCCCCCTGGGATTTATTTATGTTCTATAATTGAAACTTTGTAGCCTTGAGCAGAGCCCAGGTCTCACCTGGGCAGGCAGGAAACTTGGCTTCCTCCATTACTGGGGACAAACCAAGCCTCCTGCTTGTTCCAGCTCCGTGGCTGCCACCATCTTAGTTGGGTTAATTTGCATACTCACTTCTGATTGGCTGGTGGGCATGGCTTGTGGGCGTGGCTTGAACACAGTGGAGGGACGGTTAATTTGCATGTTTCTCTCTCTATATATATATATATCTACTCTAATAAAAGAGTAATATGCAAATTAACCATCACTCTAAAGACACTTAAGCCACACCCACCAGCCAAGCCATGCCCCCAGCCAATCAGAGTGCCTGTATGCAAATTAACCCAGCCAAGATGGAAGCTGGCAGCCAAGGAGCTAGAGCAAGCGGGAGGCTTCCGTTTGCAAACTGCCTGCCTAGGCTGGCTGGGCCTCCGCTCACGGCAACAGTGTTTCAATTATAGAAGCCACGGAGCTGAAGCAAATAGAAGGCTTCATTGCCTGCCTAGGCCTTGGCTCATGGCAACAACGTTTCAATTATAGAAGATAGATAAACCCCAGAAACCTGCTTCTAACCAGCCTCGCTGGGACCTTGGGTCAATGGGAGCTGTGGCCAGCCTGCAAACAGCCCTCAGCCCCTCACCCAGGCTGCCCAGGCACCCCTGTACTGACCCGAACCCTGAAGGGGCTGTGGGAAGCCTGAAATGGCTCTCAACCTCTCACCCAGGCTGGCCAAGCACACCAGCAGGTGGACATCCCCCGAGGGGTCCCAGACTGCGAGAAGGCACAGGCTGGGCTGAGGGACCCCGCTCCCCCATGAGTGCACAAATTTTTGTGCACCAGGCCCCTAATATGTATGTATATATATATACACACACACACACACACATACACACACACACATACACATATTACTGCATTGGTTTTAATCATCTTAAGAGAAAGTGATTAAGTCATAAATCTTTTATATTTACAAATTGAAATTTAAAAATACTCTTAGCCTGAATTCTCTTATGTACTATATGTGCTGCAGTCTCTAAGATAAATGAGTGCTACTCAATTTGTGTGAGTATATTTTGAAAAATAAAAACTAGAAAATTAAAAAAGGTATTCTTATTGATAAATTGAAAGATTGATTTATAAAAGAAATCTGGCATTCTTTTTTCTCAAATACATATAATGAACAAAATGCCACTTGTATTGCATTCAGCAAAAAGAAAGCAGGTTTTTCCCTCAAGCCTAATTCATATCTTTCTTAATTACTCGGAATTGATTCAATGGAGAAACTCTGCCAAAACTCTTTTAGAACAGCTAATTCAGAGGGAGGAGAAATTGATGCCTCCATATCTTCATATGAATTACTGCTCATTTCTTCTATAAACTTAATGAAATGTATTTCAGAAACAGACTCTCATTGTTTTCATGAGTCACTCTCCTTAGTAACTAAGACCTTGGGTAATTTATTATGAAATAGTGAAAACCTCTTCTGGAAAAATGGAAATCTCCAAGTATGAGACTAACAAAATCTCTAGTGACTTGAGTTCAAAACAAATAAAAGGGAAAACAGAATTTTAAAAAATGTAATGGTAAAAGTAGTTTAATACATATTGTTTTATAAGGTTTAATATATATTTTACTTGAGTATAAGATTCTTAGGTATAAGAGATATTAAAATAAATTTTACCTATGATGATTTTTAAATATGTTTCTATTGATTTCAGAGAGATTCCTGAAAGGAGAGGGAGAAAGAGAGAGACACATCAATGATGAGGGAGAACCATTGACCTGTCTCCTACACAACCCTTACTGGGGATCAACCCCAAAACCCAGGCATGTGCCCTAACCTGGAATCGAACCATGACCTCAACCACTGAGCCACACTGGTTAGGCTGCTTATGTTCATTTTTAGATCCTCAACAATCTGTTTTGACACAAAAATGAAATATTTTTATGTGGAACATTTTTATGTTATCTAAATGTTTAGAAGTCATTATAATTCAGATTATCCTGCTTCTTCATCTTAAAGTTGACGTATTCCCTTTTAACGTATATTTTTAAAAACCAGTTCACCTTACCCCAAGTGCTTAAATCTTATTTTAAGTAATAAAGAGGAATATTCTCAAATATTATAAAATTCTACTATTTTGTAAAAAAAAAAAAAAAATTGAGATTTTGTTCATTATATTCTACCTATGAGTGAAATCATATGGTATTTGTCTTTCTCTGACTGACTTATTTCATTAGCATAATGCTCTCCAGGTCCATCCATGCTGTCGCAAAGAGTAATATTTCCTTCTTTTTTATGGCCAAGTAGTATTCCATTGTGTAAATGTACCACAGCTTTTTTATTCACTCATCAGTGGAATGATGGACATTTGGGCTGCTTCCAAATATTGGATATTATAAATAATGAGCAAGAGAGAGGAAGAGGGAAGCTCATGTACATGGACAACAGGGTGGTGGTTGTGGGGAAGAGGGGAACAGATTTAGGGGGAGGAGGGTACAGGGGGGATAAATGGTGATGGACAGAGACTGGACTTGGGATGATGAACACACAATACAGTGTACAGATGCTGTGTGTGGAATTGTGCACCTGAAACCTGTATAATTTTGTTAACCAGTGTCACCCCAGTAAATTCAATAAAAAGGGGGAAAAGATGATTGAGATTAATTACAACTTTTTTGAATTATTAAAACTGATATCTAGTTATTGTTACATGAATGAAAATACACTTTGAAGGTAGATGCTATGTCCTTTCCCTTTTAGAATATTTAATTCATTATCACTCACCTTTATGAGGCTTAAAAGATAAATGTCAGTAATTCATTCATAAATAAGTTGTAGTAATATTTTTTGAGGCCCATTTTAATAGATGGGACATAGCAGCAAACCACAGGAAGAGAAGTTGATTGTTGATACAGACTAAATGATTTCTGCTCCATGAAAACTCATCCCATTGCCTAGCCTGCTATCTCTGAATCCCCACTTCCTCTGTGTTTATTTTATGGTACTTATCTCACTCTGCTTTGATTTATACAGTGGCCATTTCTGCATATCCACTTTCAAGCTTAGATGTTTCTTTGGGGGGTAAGAAGTGAAAAATATCCCTCTTTGTAAGTAGGGCTGAGTTTTGTTCATAACTAGAACTAAATAAATATGAACTGAATTTAATGAAGCCAGGGGTTAGGAAAGGGATATAGTGATGTTCCAAATTGGTGCTCAGTGCTATACCTATTGTTGACTGCTGAGGCAAGGAGTGTGCTGAATGAACTCCAGGGGCGATATTAGAACTTGATCTAAGGCAGAAATTTTCACTTTCTTATCAATCAAGGACTCCTGATCAAAGGAGAGATCTTTAGAATATGCCATATATATCACAATGTCAGCACTGCCCAGCCTTCAAGGAGTTTATTACCCAATAGGTAGGGGGGGAAGTTCACATCTGAAAAACACATATACACGCAAAACAAAGAAGGCTAATTAAGGCATGCAGATAACAGATAGTGAGAGCACAGCCTGTTGGAAAGTCCAGGACAAAAGCAAGTCTAGAGGCAGGACTTCTCGTTTGGGAGGGTGACTGACAAGAACAGGCCTGGTACTGCCCAGACGATCAGCATCGCAGCAGAGAGTAGATGATGGCACTCTGCGGGGAGACAAGGCAAGGGCCAGCCCAGACCTTGAGACGAAGGTCAGAGCCAGAACAGCAGTAAGAGTAGTAAGGCTGCCTTCAGCTTGCTGGGGATGGTACACAACACCTGCTGCCTAAGGTGGGCACGGGTCCTCTAGAAAGTGGGTCAAGCATGGACAAACACCGAGGTTAGGTTATATGGCCTTGGCTCTGGGTAAAGCAGGGCTGCTTGGTGGGGAACCTGGCAAAACCTACACATTTTGCATTTTTCTTCCTGTGTTTCTCCCAGTTTAGGCTCTACAGACAGTTCTATGCTATGGGCTTGGGAAGAGGCTTGCACAGGGCTGGGCACCTCAAAGTGGCTGGAAATGTATGGCAATCCATAACTTGAAAGAGAATTGGTCCCTTTCTCTCTTGTGATAGGAGTGGCAATGAAGAGGAAGGGATACAAATATTTTGGAAGTGAGGAAGTGGGGATACGACTGCAAGGGAGAAAGGTACAAAAGGGGCGGGGGACAGCTGTTCCTTTCATATCCTGTGGTCATTGTCCATCTGCCATAAACTGGAAGAAGTTACCTAATGAGGTTTGGAGATTTCAGCCAAGGAAGTGACTAAAGGGCAAAATATTTAGTGCAATAAATCACATACTGTCATATTTATTCAGAAAGAAAGTTTTACACATCTAATAGCCTATTTACTAATAAAGTAAGTCAAAGTAGAAATTATTACAAGTAGCCTCATTTTAAACATAAACAAATATAAAACAGAAGGTGAAGAGGTATTACTTTGAAAACCCAGCTCTTTCTCTACATTTTATAAAAGAGGTCTTTCAAGTTAGAGGGAGCATGTTTTTAGTGTAAGTAGAGAATATTTTGGAGGATTTTTACTGTTCTTCTTTATTTGACATCTCTTAATCCTTAATATCAATTTTTAGTAAATGCTTAAAATGGAAATTTTACTTTCATATAGTCCTTATTACAACACTGTCGTTGAAATAGGTTTCTGCAATTACAAATATGCTAAATTCCCCCCAAGGGTACTTTTCGGTGAGCAGAACAGTGGTAAACTCTAGATTTCCATACTATATAATAAAAGAGAAACATGTAAATTGACCATCCCTCCGCTACGCTTACCAGCCAATCATGAGTGAGTGTGCAAATTAACCCAACAAAGATGGCGGGGCTGTGGGCAGCACGCACAGGCGCGGAGCAGCCTGGGTGGGGTGGGGCAGGATGCCTGGCTTTTGCCCCAGTCACTCCTGGCAGGTGAGCAGCGCATGCTGGCATCTTGCCCTGCTCAGGCCACTCCAGGGCTGTGGGCAGTGCGCAGAGACCTCTGTGCAGGGGAGGTGGGCCAGCGAAGGGTGGCCTGTACTCCCCACATGGCAGTGGTGGCAGCCGTGAGCATGCCAAGTGGAGTCTGCAAGTCAAGCTGAAATAGCACCTGCAGGCCATCAGTGCTGAGGAGTGGCTACCCAAGTCCCGCCTTCTGACCCAGAAGCTGTGTGATCACAGGGACAGCCACCCTAGTGGGCCAGATCGATGTCCTCCTGGTCGTGCCACGGGGGTCTCCGGATCTGGGAAGCCACAGGCCTCCGGTGCACACACTCTCCACCCCCAACCTGCCCTCCCCCGGCATGCAGGTGTCCCCCAGTGCGCTGTCACCCTCGTGCACCTGCAACAGTCCCAGACCAAGGTGCGTGCAAGTTCCCACTGCCCTTCCGCCACACTTTTATCAACCCCAGCATGCCTACGTCCTCCACAGGACATGTGCACATCCCCTCCGGCACGCTCATGTCCTTTGGAGAGTGTCTGGGTGTTCTGGGTGCTGATGGTGGGCGCCTGTGAGATGACAGTGAGAGTGCAGAGTGGTGATGCCTTGTTCCTGCAAAGGCCAGTGCAGTGACGAGATGGCCTCCATGGGGCTAATGTAGGTGCTGGGAGCAGGTACAGACAGACATACCTGGTGGGCACAGGCGGCCCTTACTGAGGTGCCTTCAGTCAGCATTCAAAATCAGGAACCCAGAGGAGTCGAGGAGTTCCATCCTCTCAGTGAAACAGTGGGATAGTTGGGGTGACTGCAGAGGAGGAATGTGCACTTTGGATGCCAATACCCTTGAGCAAAGGCTGTCCTGACTGAGCCTCACTCACTTGGAGCCTAGTGCACTCCCGGGCAGCAGGTGACAGGACGTGCTTTTCTGAGCTAATGAGAGAAAATATTGATTTTCCTGCTGCCCACGAAGGTAGAAAGTGGAGAGGGGAGACATGCAGGGAGTGAGCGAGATTCCCTTCTGGGGGTTCCAAATCCACTGTTGGTTCCTTTCACCACTGACTAGAGATATACAGGGTGTCCCCCCAAAATGTATACACACTTTGAATACCTACTAATTCCAATGGGTTTAAGCATGAAAAGAAAGAAACAACAATGGAGCTGTCACCTGTTACAAGTGCGGGCACAAACTCGCAGTCGGACATTCCCCAAGGGATCCAGGATTCAAGAGGGTGCAGGCCAGACTGAGGGGCCCCCTTAACCCCCTGCTTCCCCCCGCCCCCATGCATGAATTTCTTGCACCAGGCCTCTAGTATTCAAATAATTGAATGATTGATCTCTTGGGACAAAGATACTGGACATGTTGATTTCTCTAAACCAACAATTTTCATTAATAAAATAATGATTCAGCTCAATTTCAGTCACTGTATTTTACCAAAATTGAATTCACTTGCTCTTGACAGATCCAAGAGCAATTTGAGGATTTCCTCTTGTGCAGAGTGGAACTGTTCTTAATTAAAGTCATATCTGTGGGCGCCTTTCAGTCACAATTCCCATCTCTGTCATTTGGGACTGAGAGGCCTCGGGATGCTTCCTGCCCAGGCTGCCACAAAGCATTATCCAATACAGTAACCATTTATTCCTTCCCCGCCTCTTACCCGTGAATCAGACGGTGGCCCCTTTGTCTCCAACTCCTGAACTTCTGCAAGACATGAGCTGCTGTCTCTGTGCAGGTGCAGGCCAGGCAATTCGAGCCTGTCTTTTATGAGATCCTGAAGCAGCTCATGGCAGGATGTATAGGTGCAGTCAATCAACAGCTAACAGAATGCCTAAGAGGGGCTTGGAGACTTGGCACAGCCAAGAGCAGCATTTCCTGTTCAGCCATTCTTCATGCATGTACTTCAGCAGTGCTATGAGAATTGGTAAATAGCCACATAGGGCCAACTTCTCATCTTCCTGGGTAGATTCTCCCCTACCCCACTCCATTTTCCTTGAACTCTACATTCCAAATTACTTCAGGGAAAACTGATGTACAGGGAGGTAATGAGTGACAAAATCAATTTTCTTCCAAGAGTATCAGACAAGAAGCTTGCTCAGTACTAGAGGACACACTTGATTACGTTTTTAAAAAATGTACTAAGTAATGGAACAAATTTACATATATATGTATACATACACGTGTGTGTGTGTCTGTGTGTGTATGCCACATTATGAAACATTATGCACAGACACATAAATCCTTACGATTTTGTTTAGGTTTTGTACAAGGGGAGGAATAAAACAGACCTGAAAACTAAGAAACATGTTAAACCAGTTATCTTGGAAATTAGATTATTACATGCTTAAATTTAGGGACAGTTCATCAGGTAGTACTTCTATACTTGCCAGATTATCAAGATGTTGCTCTACTTACAGTAGATGACTTTGATGCCATGGGCTAATGCCCTTAGGATTTTTCTGGCAAACTCAGTAACAAAGGAAATTAAAAACCTAAGGATAATTTAATCATTGTTCTACATCATTGTTGTTACTGGAAAATAAACATGGACAGCTGCCACCAATGAAATATTTGAACAAAAGTTTGTAAAACTATAAAAAACATTGATAATCTGTATGATAATTGTCCATGACCTGCTTGTGGCAGATTCTGAAGAAGAATGAATTGCAAAGTAGCAAATCAACTTTGTGTTTCTTAATGCTTTTGAGTATAATCTCTCTTAACAAAAGAAGGATAAATCTCCAGAACTGCTTATTATACCAGTGTCTTCAAGTTGCTCATTGTCTTTTCCACGATATAGAATGAGGAAGTCTCTTTCTTGAATGCCCTACCCTGATATCCCCAGGGCGTGTGTCTAGATTTTTTGAAGTTCCCTGTTTATTCTTTGTTCTTTCCATTCACTACAGTCTTCAGTTAATGGCTTTGTGATCCATTCATCTACCTTGGAAAGTTGAAAAGATGTGTTGATCCTGTTAAGATTTGCACAGGTCACAGCAGGGAGTTCTAAGAAGCTGGATTACATCCAATTCATGACTTTATCATCTTACTATATCAAATGCTGTTGTTTCATGCTCCTGGAGCCCTGCCTGCCTCTGAGGTCTGAGTTTTGAGTAATGGCAGCAGCAGCAGCCCTTGAGCTGCCAGGATGCTCAGCAGGGGTCTGTCCAGACACTCCTCCAGCCTTCAGTATTTATAGGCACAGCTCCGCAATCTAGAGGCACGATTTCAGATTGTACTTTTCTCCATCTATAAATTCTGCACGCTCAGTGCTCTCCTCCTCCCTTGGCCCTGTGGAACATTTAAAAAGGCAGCTTGTTTTTCAGGCAGGGCTTTAAGGAAAGAGGCTGCTATTGGCAACCACTGCGGAACCCCAGGAGGACAATAGCGTCTTCTATTGTTTCTGTTCTTATTTACTTTGAAAAGTCCTGGGCTTGGTGGGGAAGGGCATAACCAAATAAAAATAAAACTACCCGGGTCTTGAGAGACTAAAACCATAGATTTATCCTTCTACTACAAAAGTAAAAAGAAATAGAGAGGACTGCTGAAGATATCGGTTCACGAATACCTAATCTGCAACTTCATATTATAAAAAAAAACTCAGAAAAACAACAAACCTGTTTGTTTGCTATCATTTATATGATAGCAAAGCCACACATGACCTGAATTCATTTGGCAGCAATAACTGGCTGTAAATTATTTAAGGCTATTCATAATCTTTATTTTTAATTTACTAGTTATGCGAATCCTTATGTACTTCATTGCAGAAATATTGTGTTATATAATATATGGGATGTATACCTCATCACCTTTCTGAAATCTTTAATTAAGTAAATAATTTGGATCCTGAAGTTTATCTGACCTCAGAGGATTATGGACCTGTTTGGCTATTGTTCTGAGGAAGGGAATAAGTCTTGAATTCTTAATAGAAGAAATTACTAATATTCCTATTTATGAAATGGCCTTGATTTTACACCAAATCAAGCTATTAAGTTGTTTGTTTTTACAGCAACTATCCAAGAGGGATGGGATAAAAGGAAGACATTTATTCATGAATTTTAGAAATTTCTTGTCTAGCAGGTATTTGTAATCTCCATACATGTGTATTATGGTTAATGGGCTATTGCACAATGAACAGGTTTACAGTATGCTTATTATGGGCTTCATTGATTTACATATAATTGCTCCTTTTCTTGTGCTTGCGTATTTGGGCATTATAAACTTCAACGGCTCTTTCAGAGTCTCCCCACCAGCCCTGCCCAGAAACACTCCAGTTAGCAAGTCCCAGAAGTTATAGGTTCCCTCTGACTTTTGTTGAGTTCCTGAAGTTCAATGTAGTTCTCATTCAGGTTCATCTCCAACACAGCCCAAACATGAATGGCAAGTTTCTAGTGTAAGCAAACAATTACTTAAAGTCATTTCATCAATGTTAATTTAGTTGTAATATGATCATTTCTTTTTAAGAATATTTTAATTGAGCCAACTCAGCCTTAAGTAATAGAGAAGAAATGTATAACTTCTTATTCTCTTTTCAGTGTTGTCCTGCATTAAAATAGATGTATCACTTGAGTGTGCCAAGTTAAGCAAATTGGAAAATGAACTACGTAGTCTGGACTCTGTGCTTCAGGACCTGTGATTTAAGACACTTGTGAAATGCAGGAACATACACTCAGTACATGCTTTGGACAGCACTCTTTTTTATTTTTTATTTAGTATTTTGTTACTCCTTACCTGAGGATATTTTTTCCATTGATTTTTAGAAAATATAAAGAAGAGAGGGAGAGAGAGAAAGAAAGAGAGAGAAACATTTGATGTGATGTTGATTGATGCCTCCCACATGCACTCCAACCAGGCCAGGGATTGAATCTGCAACCCTTGACCAGGAAGCAAAACCATGACCGTTTGGTGCATGGGCCAGCACTGTAACCACTGAGCAACACAGCCAGGGCCATGTGTTTACATTTGATAAACTTATTGTCACTTCCAAACTCTTTCATATCCTCCTGCAAGTTCCTTCATCTTTCTCTTCCAAATACCAGTCTCTCCTGTCACCTTCCCTTTATTTAATACTCTGATGCTTTTGACTCTCAGCAGTCATATAGAGCCATCATAGAGCCAGCATTACAATATGCTACTGCACCCAGAGTTTTGACTCCCAGTAAATAATAGTCATTAATGGAAAATTATGCTTTTTTCAATGTATATATTTTACACCATGCATTTTTTTACATTCAGAATCTTTCTATGTGTTTATGGCTCATTTGGAAGTCAAACCATACAGTTCTTTCTCTGCCAATTGACCTCACCTCTTAAACTCGACTAAGTGGGTTCTGTCTGATCTGTCCAGTTCTAAAT
>PVJC01026696.1:0-23831 GCA_004026665.1 Murina feae
AAAGCCCAGAAACACTCTGCTATCACCGTGTTCATGCTCAGTGATGGCTCTTCTCCCCCGACCCTGATTATGACACTTTCTTTCGAATTTTGTTTTATTCGGTAATACAAAATTGGTGAGATTCAAATATTTCTTCCTACAAAAATAGCAATTCTCATATATGTGTGTATACATGGAAATACACATATATAAATCTCCAAATAAATGTCCTAGTGGTAAAACACAATTCTCCCCTCACCAAATACATTTAAGATGGTAAGCTTTTATCTGTAGGAGGAGAACTTCCAAGCATGGTTCATTCCCCGGACCTGCACAAGGACCACGTGGCCCACACCTATCTCATGAGTGGGCACAAGGATCTGTATTTGAAAAGGTCCCAGGAGTTCTTTTTCTCCCCTAGTTTTACTGAGGTATAAGTGACATATAATTGACAACGTGTACAATGACATACAACATTGTATATGTTTAAAGTGTATAAGTGATGATCTGATGCATTTTATATGTTATCAAGTGTTCACCACAGTAAGGTGAGTTAACACTCCATCGCCTCTCATCATTATGCTTTTGTTGTTATTGTTACGGTGAGAACATCAGAGCATTACTCTCACAGAAACTTCCAAGGATAGGACATAGTACTGTTGACTCGAGTCACCATGGGAGATCCCCAGACCTCACTCATCTTACAAATGAAAGTTTGTTCCCTTTGACCAACATGAGGAAAATGTTTCCCAAATAAAATTATTTTAAAAACATGATTATCATCATTATGAAAACTTAGTACCACTTAACAGAAATTAAATAGACCGTGAACATGTCTGAATAGTAAACAATGCTAAGCCTTTTGCCACTTAAACTATCACAGTTAAGGAAATTTGAATTTAAGATGTTCATAGATGTTTAGATTATCAAAATAAGGTCTTGCCCTAGCTGGTTTGGCTCAGGGTGGGCAGAGTGTCGGCCTGCAGAGTGAAGGGTACTAGGTTCGATTCTGGTTAAGGGCACATGCCTGGGTTGCAGGCTCAATCCCCAGTGGGGGGCATGCAGGAGGCAGCCAATCAATGATTATCTCTCCTTCATCGTTGATGTTTGTCTCTCCTTCTCCCTCATCATTGATGTTTCTATCTCTCTCTCCCTCTCCCTTCCTCTATGAAATCAAATATATATATTTTTTAAATTGTTAAACTTAAAAAAAAAATGTCTAGGGATGTTAAGTGACTTGCCCACAGTCACAGAGTGGAATCCACGTCTCTGGATTGTTCACCATGACATTCCTGTGTGGCAGCAACCCAGGCAATCACCAAAACTGGCCCAGCTGGAGAAATCCTTTTCTCTCAAGTGACGGTGCAAACACTCTCCCCGCATCTCTTAGCTGATATAAAGTGCCTCCCATTTGCTGTGCTGAAGGTAACTGTTAAAGGAGTCTAGAGGCAAATTAGAAAACATCGATTGCACTTTCTTCCTCTAGAGTGAGAAATTAAATCAACCGAGCAAAATTAGAATATCCCAGCTGCAGCGTCACGGGAGCCCGCAGCAGGGCCCAGCACAGTGTGAGAAGCAGTCGGCCCCGTACACTGAAATGCAGAATCGAACCCCAAAATGCTCCCTAGGTTCTCACAGACCCTGAGCTCCAAGCCAGAGCACACCCGGCCACACAGTGGTTTTCTCTGGGAGCAAGTGCTGGTTATGTCTGGGAAGCTTAGGGCCTCTAGGGTCAAGATTTTAATCACCTCTTGAGGCTCATTTCACAGACCACCCCCTGCCCAAGGTTTTCTGAGTCTTCTCACCTTCATTCTTTTCTCCGTTATCTAAATTTCACCCAGAATTTCTGAATAGAGGGGGCTTTTTGGAAAGTAAGCACACTTTTTTTTTTTTTTTTAGTTTATATGCTTTTTTAAAAAATTGCGAAGTTTCTAAAAGTGCTTTTATTCATACTTTACAAAGCTTGAGAAATCAGTTGTCTATGATTGTCTCTAACAACTGCCCATATTATGTGGGAGATATTGTGGATTTTGTGGGAGCAGGGAGCCCCTGGCCCCAGCTACCACTGGCACCTCCTCTGATCTTCCCTTTCTAGGCTTTACATAGAGCCTGCCTGCTACCATGGGATATTTTCATGTTAACAAATGCAATTTTATCAGAACTTCAGAAAAAATATACAGCTCCATGGGGATAGGGACTCTGTGTATACACGATTGTACCCAGCACCTAGAACTAGGTTAGGACATCGTAGGCACTATTTGTTGGATGAGCAGATGAATGCATGGATAGATGGATGAATCAATGAATCAATGAATGAATGAGAAGCCTTGGCTGTCAAAGTGCTGTCAAAGAGCCATTCTTTCAATGGGTTCAAGAGGATTAGAGAACTGAGCTCTAGCAATAACTGAATTTTATTTACTACAGGAATTTCAGTGAGCTTCTTGTAGATAAAAGGGTACAGCTAAAAGAAATCCCAAGCTTCAGTAAGAAAATTCAGTGTTTTGTTAACATGCAACTCAATATTACCACCAACTCCCACCCATGGTGCTGGGACCATCATCAGCCCAGCATTATCTCCACTCTGTGGCGATAATGTACAAAGCCACATGAAGAGTGCCACTGGCTGCGCCTGGAGCAGCATGTTTTTCTGGGAATTGTATTAATTCCTGAGGAAGACTTGGTCATCATTCACAGAGGCCATGGGGTGGTCACCATGTTTCCTGATTATGAGCTCTCATGTATCAATTTGCTTTCTGGAGACTGCAACTGTAGGAGGAATATCTGTATTTTTCAGTTGTAGTTATTCTTTACTAGTTGAATTCCCCAATTAGCGCTGAAGCTGGGGCTATATTTTATAATCATCTGCGTAATAGTAAAATCACCTTCCTTCCTCACAATAAAATAATGCTGGTGTGAGCCCTGTGTGACTACTGAGGATTTTGAGGCTCTGAGAAGTTAATCTGGCCGAGGTCATGCCGCCTAATGAGAGAAGAGGGTGGAGAATGGCACTCAGACATGATTTTCAAGCCAATGCTGTTAAGCATCTCCCCAAACCTGTCACCGCGCTCACAGCAACATTGTGCGTCTCTATCAATGATGTTACCTGAGTCCTGTAGATAACTAGAAGAAGATGGAAAAGGAGAGGTAAGTGTATGGTAGGAAAGGAGGAAGGAAAAGGAGGGAGAAAAAACATAGAAAAAGGCCAATTTGGGAGGAGATCTAATTTGCTTCTTGCTCATTCTAACCCATTTCTCAAAAGCCAATTAGCCACACAGTGGTTCTTATACCTGTGTAAGCTCAACTGTATCAGCAGCCTCTGACCCAGCTTCTGTAGCCCTAAATGGAGTTTTCTCCCATTTCCATAAAAGAAAAAAACCACAGAACCCCATTCACCTGCGGGTATTATTCTCAAAATGCAAATCCTTGTTTAACAACAGAGCTTTACTGGACAGCAAATAGAGCCAAGCATAAGTAAAGAGATGGGAAGCTTGGGTTTCTGACCTTGAGAAAATAATTTTAATATCCAGGTGATGCAAAGGATTTATCTTACCTGCCCAAACCCCATTGATTGACTGTGGCTGCCAGAGCCCTTTGCTGTGGATTCTATGTCTGAATCCAGGCTGAATGGGTGAGTATTTTCAGTTACCAATGTCAACCAAGGGCGCCTGGTGGGGAAGCTTCTAGCACAATGCCTACACTGAGTTTATACTCAACAAGTATTGTTTCCTTTAGTGTGAATTAAGCCCTAGTAACCTTCATGTTGACCAGAGCACCGAGTATCAGAGTTCAATGTTTTCCTCACCCAGCATTATACAATTACTAGGGGCCTGGTGCACAAAAATTTGTGCACTCGGGAGGTCCCTCAGCCCAGCCTGTACTCTCTTGCAGTCTGGAACCCCTCTGGGGATGTTCACCTGCTGGCGTACCTGGTCAGCCTGGGTGAGGGGCTGATGGCTATTTGCAGGCTGGCCAAGCCCCCCAGTGTGGACCCTCACCCCATTGGGGTGTGGCCAACCTGGGTGATGGGCTGAGGGCCGTTTTCAGGCTTCCCACAGCCCCTTCATGTTTTGGGTCCCTACTGGGGTGCCTGGGCAGCCTGGATGAGGACAGGCCTGAGGGCCATTTTCAGGTTTTCAGGCTGCCCACAGCTCCCATTGACTCAATGTCCCAGCAAGGCTGGCTGGAAGCAGGTTTATGATGTTTATTTATCTTCCATAATTGATACACTCTTCCTTTAAGCCAAGACCTAGGCAGGTAACGAAGCCTGTTGGCTTTAGCTCCATGGCTTTATAATTGAAAGAATGTTGCCTTAGTAGACTCTAGGCAGGCAGTTTCCTCCACCACTGGTGCAATAGAAGCCAGCTGTTTGCTTCAGCTACGTGGGTTCTATAATTGAAACAATGTTGCAACAATGTTGCCTGGAGCCGGGAGAAGCCCAGTTGGCCGGCAGATAGTTTACTCCTGGTGCAACAGAAGCCTCCTACTTACTCCAACTCCATGACTGCTGGCCTCCATCTTGGCTGGGTTAATTTGCATACAGCCGCTGTAATTGGCTGGTGGGCATGGCTTAGACGTCCCATAGAAACGGTCAATTTTAATATTACTCTTATTAGATTAGATCTGAATAGACAGAGATCTGAGGATAGATAACAAGCATTGATAAAAGAAGAAGGACTTTGCCTGGTGGGTGAAAATCTATATGCCAGTGGTCAAGACCAACCCCGTGTCAACAAGTCCTATTGGCAGCAATTAGTATCCTATTATTCTAGCGAAGCCCTAAATTCCTCCTCATCGTGGTATGGCACTCCCTGATTGGGTAGGACTCCTAGTGAAGTCCAAGGATGACAGTTTTTTCTGCCCTAGGAAACTTGCTGACAGGCCTCCTTTCAAAACCAAAAGCGTGAAATGCTTTTCACTCCTCAGAACTGGATCCACATGACACATACTGATTGAGCCTACAGAACCCTGTGGCTATAAAAAGTACTTCAGCTTCCCACTGCATATGCTTCACATGGACCTTCCCCTCCCTGTCACCTTGGCAGCAACTTGGGGCTGTTCTCAAACAGTTAAATAAGAATGAAGGCCCATTAGGAGCTGAACAGTTGTCCTTAAACCTGAGAGCTGAGTTGCTTTTCCAGTCTCCTGATGGGTATTCTGACTGGGTCCCTCGTTGACATGCCTCTGAGAGCTTACATAATGGATAGTCACTCATTTCCTGAGCAGCAGGTGACAGAGATCAAAGATGGCTCCAATCACTGACTCCGCTGAACCGCCCTGTGAACAGCGTCATCTCCAGGCCCCCCATTTCTGGCATTGTCACTTCCTGGTACATCTGACCTAAATCAAATCCAGGCTCACAATAGGCCACATAAATGGCATCAAAGGAAGAGTGTCAAAATGCATTTCCCCCTCACACTGGCCTGCAATTTCCTCACCTTGGGATTATACGTTAGCACTGCCATGGCTATTATTTCTCTTGCAAGTAAAAATACGATCAGCCAGTCAGATTCCCTGAGAAAACATCCCTGACATTTACCTTCGTGCTTCCAGAAAGCTTACTTTGCCACACTTCTATGAAGGCAGAAAAAAAGAAGAGTCCTGATTCCTTCAAAGAAGTTACAGGAGGCAAAGGGGCAAATAATTTTGTTAGGAAAATAGACTGTCTTCAGGGGTGGGCGCGAGGGCTGACTGCATGGACCTCCCATACTTCGAGACTCTCACAGTTTGCCTTTTGGAGTCTGGTTTCTGAACAAGAAGGCAGAGACATGACTGGCTTAGAACAGTTCCCAGCACACAGTAGGCACTCAATAAATGTTAAATGTATGGAGGAAGGCCTCTGCAGCAAGAATATTCCTGACAGTGTCCTAGGAAATAAGCAGGGTAGAGAGAGGACCAGCGGATCTGAATGCAAATGCTCTCTTACTGCCTCGCTGGGGCAAGTCACCTCACTCACTGAGACTGTTTTCTTGAGGGTAATTTGAGAGCAAGGGCAGCAACTGGCTTCTCAGAAATGCAGGTGGTGATCTTTAAAATAGGGATGAACCAGATAGGGTCTAGTTGGTTGGTAAAAGGAGTCCTGGTCTATGTTAGGTGCCTTCATTAGACTACGAGTGTTCTTTACTGCGGATAAAATGTGCTGTCCCTCTGTGAGACTCTTTTATCAAAGGTGCGAGGCCCTTCCTTTTGTGGTTATCAAGCTATTTGCACAAGAGGAAATGGAGAAGCTACATTTTTAGCAACAGATATGTGCATGCTATAAGTGCCCCTGGGCAGCTATAAAACCTAACAGACCAAGGAGAACCACACTCTGCTTCCTGATTTAATGTATCAGATACAAGGTAAGGTAGACCAACTGTGCGAGGCTCTTCAATAATGAGGCTCTGCTTTTAGATACCACTGTTTTGGTTCAAACAAAGAAGGGAAATCTTACGTTGTGGTTGTTCATTGTGGTAAGAACATTTAACATGACACTTAGCTTCTTCACAAAATTTGAAGTGTACAACACAGCAGTGAAATCCTGTACTTTCCCACCTGCTTCCATTGAATGTGCAATGAAACAGCCCTCCCATTATAAGGACTGGTGGCTCCCCACCCTCCATAGTCAGACAATGAGTTGGTAAAGCATCAGCCCATCAACTAAACCACAGACTTTGAGATAAATGTGTAAACTGGGGGTTTTTGCAGATTTCAAGGAAGCCACCTGTTACTCTCCTCTGGATGATGTTGCTTTCTCATCCCACCTTCCCAGTCTCCTCTGCCCAGTTTCCCCCCTGGGAAAATGGGGCCAATACTGCTGATGCATCCCACTCTCTTCTCTGAAACCCTCTCTATTTCTGCCCTATTGGCCTTTTCTTCCTATGCAGGCTGTTCCCATTTTGACCTCATTTCACCAGCCCTACCTCTAGGGGCTCCTCCTTGTAACTAGGGACCTAGCTACCCCAATCCCCAAATTTCCTGCCTTAGATTGCTTCCTCAGCTTTCAGCAATAAAAGTGAGTTAAGATCTGTGCAAGGGAATCTGTCATGTACACTTAGAACAGATCCCACGTAGACGCACAATAATATATTAGCTGGATGAATGAATAAATGAAAGAATGAAGCAAATGAAAGAAGACACATATATACAACCAGCCTGTATAGAAAGCTTGGGTGTTAATGGTTTTGACAACCGGGATTTATTTTAAACCTATTACTGCACTACAAAATTACCCTTCATCAATCAGACACTGTTCTGAAGAATTCTATCTTAAGCGCCTGTATCTCAAGTAATTATACTAAAATGGTGTTATTAGAGCTAGCTCAAGAAAATTACCCAGCAAATGAATGGGATTTAAAAGGAAAAAAATCATTTTTAAAGAGATTACTAATTACATAGTTTAAAAAAATTATCAGGGTTTCCATCCCATCTACGTCCTGAGTTTCATAAAAAGCCTTAGATAGCAGCAGCTTTCATGACCACTGACCTCTTCTCACCCACTGTTACAACGTGTGGTGCTGCAGAATCATTAAAAGCACCAGCTCCATAGCCTGTGCTAGTCAGCTGGGGGTGGGGGTGAGAGTGGAGTAGGCAAGTACTTCGCCTCTCCAGGCTTCCCTCTCTTCATCTCCCAAATGTGCATAACAGCTAATTCGAAGGGATGCGGTGAGGATCCATGTAGAAAGTGCTTTGCACAGCGAGCATTGAATAAATGTCAACCACTTTCTTTTCGCTGTAAAAT
The DNA here is from genome assembly GCA_004026665.1 of Murina feae. Taxonomy (NCBI): domain Eukaryota; kingdom Metazoa; phylum Chordata; class Mammalia; order Chiroptera; family Vespertilionidae; genus Murina; species Murina feae. Next base: position 7,697 of record PVJC01026696.1, read on the forward strand.
GCTTCTCTATCAGGTCACTTGAAGAGTGGCTAAGATTGTCATCTCTCCAGCAGTGAGTCACATTCCCTTCTTGTATGTTTGCTAAATATACGTCATTTAATGTTACTGGCTCTCCTCTTCCAACTTCTGCCAGAGAAAGAAAATATTGACCAACCCCAAATGAAAGTTTATTATATATACATATACATATATGTATACATAGTAGGTATATATATATAATAAGTAGGTTTACAGTTATGAGTACATGAGTTTATTCTTGTATTAATTATTGTATTATTTGTATTATGTAAACCTACTTCTTTATATCTCATATATAAAACTATATATATATTTTCATGCTTGTGACCTCTACAATATTGTGAGACCCTCGAGGGTAGTGGTGGATGATAATGGCTAACATCTGTTGAGTGCTTACTATGCAGACACTGTTCTAAGTGCTTTGCATGTACTAACTCATTTTATCTTCACAAGAAGCCAGTCACCACGTGTTTTTTTAACCTCTATTCACTCAGTAAGTGATGGTTATCAATGTACCATTATACATTGGATAGTCTAGTGGGTAAGAATACTCCTGGCTCCTTATCAGGAGTGTGACTTTAGGCAAGTTATTCTCCATATACAAAATGGGAATAATAACAACATGTGCAACTACTATAAAGATTAACTGGCACATGCAAATAGCTAGAATAGTGCCGGCACATAGTACACGTCCAGTAAATTTTAGCAAAATTTATCATGAGTCCATTTAAAAATAAACGAATACCCTTACTATGAATCCATTTCATTGGTTATAAATACCAATAAGCAAAGCTCACTTATTTTGTAGAAAAATGGGGGGGAAAACGGGTCAAAGTTTGAATTGACATACAAACCGGAATTACTGTTGGAGAAGCCAGAAAACAAAGGAATGGCCATTTATTGTCTAGGATGAATTAGTCATCATTCACCTGTGATATCCAGGGAACCCTTTGATAACCAGCTCAGACTTGTGAATGATCTCCTTTGGGTATAACGTGTCTATGGATAGAACTGAGCTAGACACGCCTCTTAGAAGGGAATGTATTCACAGTTGTTCACAAACATGTGGAGCATCTACTCTGTGGCACGCATTGGTCAGGGCACTGGAGGACCCACCAGTGAACAAAACAAAGTCCCTGCACTCTTTCAGATGAGGTAGGCAGCAAACAGGTAACCACAAAACATGTCAGGTCAGGTAGTGATAATACCATATCTAATTAGCAAATTCGCATTTGCAGAATTATCCACTCCAAAAAATACTGAAAGTAGAGGGAAAATATTATAACAGTTGCTGGACCATAATAACACATTAGGCCAGCTAACTCAGCTACTTGACCCCAGTCCTCTGCCAGAATCCTCTGAATGAAAGCAGAGCAGGTGAGGAGAAGGGCCGTGGGCACAGCAGAGGGAATGTGTGCCAGCTTTCCCAATCCCTGCCAGGGCAGAAGGCTAGCTTTAGCCAAGAACCCCGGTGAGAGAGGAAGCACTTCAGAGACTGAACCAGCCCTGGCTTTAGTGACACCAGCGGACCTCTGACAGCAGGCACAGCCCAACCAGATCCCTATAGCTCAGTCCTGACCTGATGGTGGTGGGATTTCTAGAGCTTTGATATGACATCCAGACCCCAGTACCCAGACCTCTTGACCATTTCTGACATATACTCATGCTCTGAAAATCGGGCTTCATCCCTGTTCATGAGACTTGGTTCCCAACCAAAGACACACTTCTGGTGACAAGATTCCTGGTTAATCTCTATACCAAAGCCCATTCTGGTCACCTGCTGAGCACTCTAGTACCCCTTGGAATGGGGACTATGTGACTCGTGCTTGTTTCATAGTCTCTCATAGACCCTGGGTTAGACCATGCTACTAACAGGCAACTGCTGCCAGCCTTTTCAAGTTGGGCCAGTTTCTGGACTGCATACTGAGGAATATGCCTGCCTTCCTGTTGGAACCTTACCACAATGACTGATTGCCTGGCCCATAAGTTTTGCTCTGTTGCCATGGAAATCTCATTGTGACTGCTCAACAGGATTTCTCCTGGGGCAAGCAGTGGGAACTATCGCTCAACACCTCACCTGCATATTACAAGCATTAAAAAGGCAGATCAGTACACTTCTAGGGCTTTATTGCAGGGGTTAACACCAAACACTAAGGTGTTTTATCCAGATTGACAACCAGAGACTTCCTGCCCCCTCTGCATAGCATCAGCTGAGAATCAGATCTCCCTGTATTATGCTCCAAATATTTGCACATCTCTATTATCAAAGCTTATGTTTTGATAATTACATGATTATTGACTAATGTTTATCTCCTCTTCTTAACTGTAAACTCTAGGAGGGCAGGGGATGCATCTGCTTTGCTCAGACTGTATCTACTGAATCAAGTGGAGAGTTGGATCATCAACCCAAGGTCAGTCTTGATTCAGCCCATCCATGAGCTGAAATCATGATAAACTGACTTCAGGGCAGAGGATCTCAAAGTCAACATCTTACTGAACATTCCTTTCTATTTTCTTTTTCTAGTCACAACCTGGTGATCTGATGAGGGCACTTTCCCTATAAGGTTCTCAAATGTGGCTAGCTTTCTTTACTGCAGCCTCATTTGCCTGGATGAGGGGGAACAGTAGGTATCTTTACTTCTCAAAGTTGCTTCCAGACCATTCTCTCCTTGCTCCCTAAACTCTCTCAGCTTTGAAACTTATCTTATTAATTATATATTATCCACTATACCTCATTGTCTCAATCATTCAATAATCTCTTAGCTTCATTCCTTGGGTTCTGGGTCTTTCCTTGTCATCATAATCCTGGATGGTTTCAATACGTATGTAGATAATCCTACTAACACTGTGACTCCAAGTTCCTGTCCTCTGATGATCTTGTTCTTGCCTCACTCCATCCACTCAGTATTACCTTCAACCTCATTATGAGTTATAACTGCATTCTCTGCGAACTCAGTAGAGGTTGGTGATTTAAGGGAGGTCTCCACTGCGTATTACAACTAACAATTAAAAATATCTAATTGGAATGAAACCATTTAGGTATATCCTTAGTCAACAAAAAATTCAGGATAAAGTAAGAGAAATGAAAGAACCAGGAGTTTCCATGTACTTTCACAAGTAATTGCGGCTGTGTAATATGATTCTGGTAGAGGCCATTGCTGACAGAGGTAATTTAAGAAGAAAAATCTTTTTTAAAAATGTGGTCCATTGATCCTGCGATTAATTAATTTGCAGGGTATTAGAATTGTAAGTGTTGGTTGATAAATCTCATAAGCTGCCATAGTGGATGCCTGATTTTTTTTTTTTTTTTTTTTACCAAGGGCATCCATTTGTCCTGTGTCCCATAAGAGACTTTTCAATATCCATCTCTCCTCTAATCTTGACTCATTGGGGTTCAACTACCTCCCTGACCCCCCAAATCCAGGCAAGAAGATCATATCATTGGTCTGAGGCCACATTCCCTTCATCATCGTAATTGGTAGTGTGATGGGAAGGCGACCCAGTCAGAGTCAGTAAGACTCTCACTGCTTACCACTGTAGTTGGTAAGATGTGGTGCTTCCGCATGCATCTTACTTCAGTAAGGGAGAGCCTACCTGAGAATGTGGCCAAACTGAAAAAGAATCCAGTGATGGAGAGAGGACAAAAGGACCCGGTGTTGTTGAGTATCTACATGAAACGGCACAGGTGGACTCTCAGTTATGTCAGCTGTGACAGTCAGTGACATATGTCCCCACACTGTTTCCTCTTCCTGAGCACACAGGAAAGCTACATTTATCAGCCTCCCTTGTGGGGTCTATGAGACCAAACTCAGGCTAAAAAAATATGTGCAGAAATGATAGAAGCCACTTCCAAGCCATTTCCTAAAAACATCCCATTAGTTTGTCTGGTGCTCCCCTCGCCCCCACACCTCCCTTCCATAGCACTCTTGGAGATGTCCCAGAAGGTGCAAAAGAGAGTGTTGTGATGTAAGAACTTGGGTGGGGAGTGAAGCTGGAGGCAGTATCAGGAAAGACCTCTGTGGGAATGGCATTGGAACAGGGGCCTAATTTGCAAAAGTAAGCAAGTAATAAGACTACTGGAGAGAAGGGAGGAAGAAAGGATTTCTCAGTAGGTTAAAAAACAAATCAAAACAAAAGAAAATAGTGCAAAGGAAGGGCTGGGCATACTGGAGGGACAGAAAGGCAGCCAGTGTCACTGGAGCTTATGGACAGCAGGAGAATGAAAGGGTTCTGTAGTTTAGGAGGGGCTAATAGTTGAAGCAAGAAATAATGATGCTTTGGACCAAAGTGGTAGCAAAGGAGATGGGGGAAAGTTGGCAAATTCATGATACTTTTGGAAGTATTACAGACAAAGCATGCCAGTTGGTTGGAAATTAAGGAAGACAAAAAGGGAGAAAAATCAATGATGTCTCCTCAGTTTTTGGCTTGATCAACTGGTTAGATGGTGATACCATTTAATCAGATTGTGAGATGAGAAAAGAACCAGGTTGTGTGTTTTTGACATGTTAAGTTTGATCTGCCTGTTGAAGATCTATGTGGAGCCCGGCCAGTGTGGCTCAGCAGTTCAGTGTGGACTCTTGACCCATGCACCAAGCAGTCATTGGTTCAATTCCCATCAAGGCACATGCCTGAATTGCAGGCTCGATCCCCAGTAGGGGGTGTGCAGGAAGCAGCCGGTTGATTTTTGTGCTTGTACTCATTCCTGTCTCTCCTTTCTTCCTCTCTCTCTAAAATTCAATAAAAACATATTTAATCAAAAAAGATCTACGTGGAAAGGTCAATCAGATCTTAGTTCCTCTAAACCATGAAGAAGATGATGATGATGATGGCAGCGGCTGTTCACCGAGCATGTATTCTATGCCAGGCACTGTGTGAGGGGCTTTACATAGCTCATCTCGTGTAATCTCACCACATCCCCCTAGGCTAGCACTCCCACTTTCACAGACGAGGAAGCTGAGGCTCAGACATGGTAAGGCAACTTGTCAACAGTAACATGGCCACTAATAAATAAATAAATAAATAAACAGTAGAGTTCTAGTCATATGGCCTGAGGCCTTGTCACAAAGTGGGTCATGTCTCCTGAACTTGAATATAAGATGCCTGAGGGAAGGGCAGTATCTTTTCACTTTTTAAATTCTTAAAGCACTCAACCCAATGCTTTGAACTAAGGAAATGCTCAGTAGACCCAAACAGAGAAGGTTTCCACTCTAGTTGTCTTTTCTCTGCTCTTTCACTTCCTCATTCCTTAGCTCCGTGTAACCATGGGATTCCAACCCATTGGTTCCCCCTCCTCTTTCACAGGCATTTAGGGCACACTACAGAGGGGTATGCAAAGTACATCACGATATGATTCAGGGCACAGTCATCAGAAGAGGAGGTGGGGTGGCCTTCGCATACAGCTTTCATTTCGTAGCTCATTTAGCCAATGGTCTTCAATCAGTCCTTCAGGTTATTGGGACAGTCTTTAGTTCATTAAAGTTAAAACTCATCCTGAGCCCACCTTAACAAAAAAAAACATCGTTTCCAAAAAAAAATCTAAAAAAAAATAAGCAAGAAAATCTGAGATCCTAACTGGATCAGACGCAAACAATTCAAACTGGGATTGGCTTTTCTATTCCTCTCCTGCCAAATGCTTTAGGCCAATCTTCCACTTGATGAAACAGGAAAAGTGTAATTCAAAACACACTCACCGTGTGCTCCCCTTTCAGTTTTGAGAGAAATGAGGTTCCAGAATCCAAAATGAAGATCACACTGCTTCTCAATAAGGGTGGTTTGGCGGGAAAGCCCGCGCAGGCTCATGCTGCACTCGTCTCGGATGGGCCTCTCCTTTCCTTCCATGGACTCAGTCTTGCCAATCCCTTAAGCCTCAGCTCAAATGGATGGCTCAAGGGCTCTCCTACTGTGCTTTTGTGCTTGTGGTCATTCCTGCCTTGCTTTTTTGTTTTTAAATGATGAGATATGCCATCCATCTTTTTCTCTCCTTCACAGACTATGAGCTCCTCACAGAGAGGCACACTTCTCACCCATCCTACAAACCCCAGGGATGAGCCCAGTTCGGTGAGATACAGGGAGGTTCCAGAGACAGCCGTTGCTCTGAATGGTGGACAGAATGGCATTGTGTTGCCAGGAGAATAGGAACCTGTGGACACAAGAAACTTGGTGCTAGTCCTGGCTTTGGCCTGACTCCCTGTGTGCTGCTGAGTAAGCTCTGTACCCTTTCTGGGTCTTTATTCACCAGCTAAAACAATGGGGCTGAACCGGCTCAGCTCTGAAGGCCTCGCAGCTCTGAAACCAAGTGGTGTTTTGTGCACAGATGGGAAAGCAAGTGAGGATAATGCATTCACACAGCTGGCTCTGCAAGGCCTGCAGCATTAATCACAATTCTCCAGTTTGACAAAATCCCTCCCCAAACGAGCTCGAAAGGATCTGCACACAATGAAGGAGAAATAATCACCCTCAATTTCCAGACAGAGAACCGTGTTCTAACGTCTCCTAATTGTGCCCGTCCTTTTGCAGCCAAGAGCATACACAGGCTTCCCCTGGTCTGCCCCACCCACCCTCCCTTTTCCAAGGTGCGGTGAGCAGGGGACATGCCTGGGTACTGGGGGGAAAGAGGGGTCCTGCTCCCTGGCATGCACTGCAGACAGCTCAACAGCACAGAGACTATTCTGCACGTGTTAATCTCCAAATCTGGTTCTAAACTCCACATTAAGACCAAAGTCCTAAAGAATGCCAGGGGTTTCGGCAGAAACTGCTGTGCCAAACGCAAATCTGAACACACCCTTGAAGAAAATATGTCCCCCTCATTACCAGGACTCCAGGAGGGTGCCTGTACCTCTGTCCCAAACTGAGAGGAGGTGATGACTTTCCTGTGATGTTTCCCTCCCGCGGCCAAGGCAGGCCTGGGCGAGGAGAGAAGGCATCCGGTTTGAAGTCCTGATGCCTCCTGGCTGACTACCTTTCCCCTCCCTCCACTTGCAGGTCTTCCTTCCTTTTCTTTATTACTGTCTTTCTGCTTCCGGGTTTCTCCTGTGGACTCCTAAATCTATAGTTAATCAAAGATATTCCAGTGAAATAACATTTTATACTTTCAAATGTAGGTGGCTCACACACATTCTTAAAGGTCTTCATGTATAAGATGCTCAGTCTCTTTAACTATGTGCCTGCCTCAAAGCTGAGGGCCATCTTACCATCGACACTACGTGCCAATAAGCCTGGTCTGTCATGTGTGCTCATGTCTCCTAACCGACTTTGATGGGAGGGGGGGTTTTCGGTGATAGTGACCAGTCCTCACCTTACTGGATCAACGCTGAAGTTAATTTCTCAGAATTAACTCTAACTGGCTTACATTTTCATGCTTGTAAGAGTGACTTTTTTTGTACATTTGTCATTTTCAATAATTAGAAAGCCTTTTACCTAAATTATTCCTTTTAGGATGCTGAACAGGAAACTAAAGTCCCTTTATATCCTACAGTCACAGTGTTTTCTGATAGCTTCATTCATAGGAACCCACAAAGCTTAACTACTTCTGTGCAAAGAAAGTGGTCTCTTAGAGAAGATTTTCTTTTTACCGTTAAGACTAAAGTTGTCTTGAACCTAAAAACCAACCTGTACATATGACTGCGGTCCTGAGTAGGGCCTGAAGGTTTCTATGTACATGGGAATGTTTTTACCTGCAACCCGGAAGTGTTACAAAATGCCATATACGGCGCTTACTAGTCATTCAAACACTGCAGAGTAATTATCACTCTCAGAAGACCCTGAGCTTTGGCACTGCAGCGTCAACCCCTCATAGTAGCATCGTATTTTCTGAAGACAAAGTCTTTAAAGTACAAAGCCAAGAGTGTGCATTTCTATTACATGTTTAAAATTTACCCACCGAAAGTCCTTAGCACAACATTCAGAGTTGATGTAAATAGACCTGTGCTTATCTTTGCTTCGTCATTTTTAACCTGTGGGAAGCGCTTCTTCTTTCCTTCTAAAACTGGTTTTTAGATCAGCAACTACACTATCATGTATGTATGATATGCAGTTGCTTGGATAAGAAAAAATGGAATGTGCGATAAATCACTTGCTTAGATCTCATCCAATTATCACCAAGAAATACTTAAAGAATTATAAACGTAAGAGCTATCCAACAATCGTCAACAAGGGGGTGAAAGAAAAAACATGCAAGAGACCCTGGAACAGGGATGAGCTGAGGTTCTTCATGTGTGAGTGGAGAATAGATGGAATATGTGTTTTGGGAAATCACAGGGAGCTAACCTTGCAAGCACATGCCTGAAGCACCAGCATTATTTTCATGCGCCAGTTTAGAAAACAATGGCGTAGAAAGCATTTTGGCCATTTGCTGAAAGGAAATTTCAAATGAGGTCAATTCTTTCACACTCCTATTGACTCCAATAAAAGCCAAAGTAGATGAGAGGGCAAGGATTAAAGTAAAACATATTAAGCAAATAAACAAAGTACACACTTACTTTTCAAAATGGAAATACTTTGTTCCATCAGCTCTTTTTATCCCTGAAGGACTCATTACTTAGGAAAAGAAATTCTGTCCAGTGAAGCTCTCTTGAATAACTTCCATGACCTTGAACATTCAACTCTTACGTAACTCTCGATAGTTCTGAGTTGGGTTGAATGTTTTCAGTGCATTTGTGCAAAATATAGGTGTTGGCTCTTGTCGTATTAAATCCATTGATGTTCTTTCTTTATGCTGAGGAGGCTTTGGCTCTCTCCTCCCCTCAACTGAGGCACAGGCTTGGGGTCTTTTTCCTATTGGTTCTTCCTATTCTTTGCCCTGTAAACAGCTTCTGGGATTTTCTATGTCCCACCGTGGCTGCAGCAATGGGTAAGGGTAGTGCTCCTCACACTTTAACTTGCCTAAAACTATCTGGGTGGGGGTAGTCATAAAAATGCCCATTCTGCCTGATTGGTGTGGCTCCGTGGTTGAGCATCAATCCATAAACCAAGAGATCACCAGTTCAATTCCCCACCCAGCACATGCCCAAGTTGCTGACTCGATCCCTAGTAGGGGATGTGCAGGAGTTGATGGATGTTTCTATCTCTCTATCCCTCTCCCTTCCTCTTTCTCTCAAGTCAATAAAAACATATTAAAAAATAAATGCCCATTCTTACACAGTAGGTTTGGGCGGGGCCCAGGAATCTGTATTTCTAGTAAGCGCCCAGGTGCTGCTGTTGCTGCTGCTGATCCACAAACCAGACTGAGTCACAGGAGCCTGGGCACAGCCAAGGTCTCCAGTCCCCAGCTCCTCTCAGGAGCCAATGTCAAGCCAGCCCCTGAATGAAGAGTCCTGATGTCCCTGCATTATTAGCTTCCATAAGAGAGGTAATCAGAGGAAGACACACCAAGGACTATCAGAGGAAATAAGGAAGGAGAGGAAGGAAGAAGAATAACAAAGTTATCTGGATGAGATTATGAAGGGAAGGTGGTTGTGGTGAATATAATATGATTGGGATAATAATCTATGATTATGATATGACTGGGGCTCATAATAACATAAAAATAGGTCCTGGTTGGGTAGCTCACTTGATTATAGCACTGTCCCGATACCCCAAGGTTACGTCAGGGCACATACAAGAATCAACCAATGAATACATAAATAAGTGGAACAACAAATCAATGTTTCTGTCCTATCAAATCAATCAATAATTTTTTTTAAAAAATAACATGACTGGGGATTGTTGGTGAGCAAAACACCAATAGGACGAGCTCATCTAACGGACAGCCCAAGGAGTTCTGAGATGCCTCCCACCTGACCTTTTTGGCTCTTTTCTGATGACTGGGTGTTACCCAAACCAACCATGTAATACTTTCTGGCAGGGACACAGGGGTTAAGAGCACTGCTTTGGAGTCTGACAAGCCAGAATCATGTTTTGCTGTTACTAGTCAGGCAAGTGACCTAACCTCTCTTCACATACATTTCCTCACCTGTCAAATAGGCTATTAACACCTACTATTTAATTGTAAGAATTAAAGGAGAAATACTGTATGAAGTTCTAAATACAAAAGCAGGCATAACGTAAACACGATTCATGACAACTATTATAAACACCATTAATGATAAAATATAGGTTCTATGTACATACATTGTTAAGGTTCACTCTTGAGGTGATAATGTGGGCAATGAGATGAAAAACTAAGGCTCACATAATCTGTGTACAAAAGCTGCCACTGAGAGCTCAGGTTAAGGTCGGTAATGTTGCCTTTGGCCTGAGGTCTAACACAGATCAAGCAGGCAGTAAGTCAAAGGAACACTTCTCTAATATTTAATATGTTTAAAGACATATTTAAATAAATATCTTTCATGACTGTTTTCATAGCTAAATATTTAATATTTCAATTCTCCTTTCTCTTCCCTTCTGGTTTGGTTTCCATGGGAATCTGTACTAGGGGGAGCTTTGAAACATGCTAAAGGACGTCCACCTTGTCCCGACTTCTGCCTTCCTGCTTATTAATAGCATCACGGTTTGTTAACATACAAAGACCTCTGAGACCGTCTAGTCCAACCTGTTCCCCGGGGCATGGGGCTATGTCACTCTTTCAATAAATAGTTCAGTGGCTCTCGAATTCAAACGCCACTCTATGTGCATGGTCAGCAGTCTGAGAGTAGCTCCCTGACTCTTATGCAATAAAGGGTGTGTCTGGATGATAACTGTTTCCCTTCGTATTCAAGGGTACGTTTGGTTTATCCGTAGGGCCCCACGTTATTTCCAGATGGTTGAAGTTGCTGAAAGTTCACCAGTCTGCGGCTAAAACTAGCCTGATCCCCACTGAGTTGAGACCCTCAGGACCCACAGGCTGGTGGTAACTAATGCTACCAGGACACTGAAGGAGACCTCTCAGGTCGAGTTCAACAGTCAGAGTGATCTGGGGGATGGCTCCATTTTCCTTCCAGAATCTGAGTTTGAGAAGAGACCTTCATGTCACGCTCACCAGTTTTCAAACTGTGTTCTGCAGCAACTCCTGATCGGAATTGCCTCAGAGCCCAGTAGAGAGGAAGGAAAACCAGGCCAGTGGGACTGTGGATACCTCCACCCAAGCAGAACCACTTCCTCCTTATCTATTTATATGCTGGGGTTCCACCAGCAATGTATTAACCACTAACGTGAAACCTTTTTTATTTTCCGGGCACCTAAATCCTTTCATTAAATGTGTCTGTGACAATGGGGTTTAGCTACCCGTAACACAGACACCAGCTAAGAGTGAATGAACAAGACGTAAGTTTGTTTTTCTTTCACGTAAAATCCAGATCGTGGCTAGCATGACTGTACCTGTTACTCGAGACTAGACAGGGTCAGGTTGCCCGCTCCACCTTCTCAAACGTGTTTTCCTTTGCCTCGTGGTGCAAGCTGGGGCTATGGCTATCACATCCACGCTCAAGCCCGTTACAAGGAAGGGTACACACCACCCTTTAAGAACACCCCCTCCCCAGAAGCTGTGTTCTGTGTACATCTCACTGGCTAACACTCAGTCATGCTGGCTACTCAGAGCTGCAAGGGAGGCTGTGCAAGGAGGGCTCCCCCTTTCCGGTGGCCGCGCGCCCAGCTAAATAGGGGGACTTCAAAACATCTAGAAGTAGAGAGAGAGATGGAAGGGCGAAAGTTTCTCTTCTGTTACACTCCATCTTCAGCCCAGTTAGCCTGGGCTCAAAGCTTAGAATATCTGATTTTCTCCTTAGCTCTCCCCAGAGCTAGTGGATTAGAAAGGGCTATAAAGGCAGCTTGAAAAATGGCAGCTGAAACAGCAGTGACTGCTGAAATACATGCAGCAGCTCAGAGCCATTTACCGGGGGAGTGAATCAATATTTACAGGCCAACAAGGACCTGGGTTACGGGGGAAGGTGAAATTCTGCTTGGCATATTTTACTTAAGGCATCGAAGGACTGATACACTATGGAAAGAGTCCCATCAACAAGGTTAAAAGTCTTTAAAGATACTTAAAGCCATGAGCTTGGCCACCTGGGAAATCTGCCTGGTGCAGCATATCTCACGCTCTGAGTACTGCAGGCCTCTGAGGGAAGCGCTGGTGTGTGTTGGGGGTGGGGAGGGGTTGGAGGAGGGAAACAGATCCTTGAATAGGGCCTGGCATGTGGTGTGTGCTGAATGCATGAATGGACCAGCTTGGGGGCTTGACACTCAGCTCTGCCAGGGGGCCTTTCAAAGCTGACACGATTCTTGTAAAAGCAAAGAGCAAGATTCACCTGGCAGGAGGGGCAGGAGGAGGGGTGGGAGGTGGGGGGTGGGGAGCGGGCGGGAATCCCAACAGGTTTCTAGTCCTGGTGGACAGTGAAGTGGGATTCTTACAAGTGCAAAGCTCAAGCTTTCTGCCATGATTCCTTCCCCCAAGCTTTATTTATTTTATATTCCTCTCACCATTAGGGTTATTGTTACTGCATTTTTTTAACTGTTTCAAAAATTCTTCAAAAAGCAGCCTAAACATGTCACAAAAGGACACATGTAACATGATTCCACTTACATGAGGGCCCCAGAATACTCAAATCCACAGAGGCAGAAAGTAGAAGGTGGCTGCCAAGGGCTTGGGTGGAAGAGGAGGGGGCGCTGTTTCATGGGCACAGAGGTGAATGAAAGCCATGCTGAGAAAACAGTCAGGATCCAGCTCTACCACATATCAGCTACGGGCGACTTTAAAATAGAGATGCCAACCCACCTCCCATCTCAGGGCAGTCGGGAGGATTAGATGAGGTAATATACATAAAGGACATAGCGCATTTCCTAAAAATCATTTTAAAAAATCATAAATGTTGAATAGGAGTAATAACAGGAAAGCTTATAGCTAATCAGGTATCCATAGTATAATTTTAGAGCTCGAAGAAAAGAAAAATTGATAATCATGTGCAGCCGAGTCACATATTCTAACAACAAAAGAGATGCGAGCTACTGAGCTCGTTCATGTGAATAAGAGAGAATATTCACCTTTGAGAAAACGTTTCAAACGCAAAACATTCATATAGTCCAAACCCAATGCGTCTCAGACTCCTTTTTTGGTTAAGGAGATCAGAGTCTCTGAACATAGTTCTTCAGACGGAATAAAAGATGCTTTTTAACGTTCATATAACAGCAAACACTCTTTTAACTAATTTCATATCTATTCCCTCTGAGAAAAGATAGCACAAGGACATCTCCTGAAACACGGCCGGTGTGATTTTTAGAATTCTCCGTGACCTTGCGCTAAGGGCGATCTGCAACTATCCCACCTCCATACCTGCATTTGCTGGCTTGAATGTCCCGATACCCACCTGCTGGCAACTAGTAAGGGGCTTCATTACACCAATTCTTACCAGTCCTTCCAGATTAGTGGTCCCCGTAGAGCCAGATGTTTGGGGTGTTGGCATTAATCTGTTTTGACCGATTTCCCTCTCTGAAGAGCCTCGGATTCATAGGGACTTTACACGGACTTAACAAGAACAAAGAATGAAAGAGTTGGAAAGATTTGAGCTGAAAGTGCCTCTGACAGAGGTCTCTCTCCTCCAATATTAAACAATATTAAAAAACCATCAGCTGGCACTCTTCCTTGGCAGCACTCAAATGAAAACACCGCAACAGACAGGCAATTACTCTGATCTCTGACTCACAAACCAAACTACATGTCAGAGAGACTCGACTGCATTTTCCATTTCCCTCTTATCCCTAGGTGCCACCGTCAGCTGCAAACTTCCTGAACTCAGATGATTTTAGCTGGTAACTACCAAGCCATAAGATTGCACCCACACAACTGAAGTGAAATACTTACTTAGTCTACTTTGACATGGAAAACAATCATTCATTCATCCAAAAGTTATATTGATTAAGCACCAACTATGACTATTCATAAGACACATAATTTATTCATTTTTTATTTTTAATAAAAAATGAGATATGGTTAATGTTCCATAAAATTAATCTTTTTTATTTTTTTTAAATATATTTTATTGATTTTTTACAGAGAAGAAGGGAGAGGGATAGAGAGTTAGAAACATCAATGAGAGAGAAACATCAATCAGCTGCCTCCTGCACACTCGCCACTGGGGATGTGCCTGCAACCCAGGTACATGCCCTTGACTGGAATCGAATCTGGGACCCTTGAATCTGCAGGCCGACGCTCTATTCACTGAGCCAAACCAGTTAGGGCAAATTAATCTTTTTAAATGAATAATCCTGTGGTTTTTATGTTCACAAAGTAGTACAACTATCACCACTGTCTAACTACCCCCAAAAGAAACCCTGTACTCATTAGCAGTCACTCACATTTCTCTTCCCCCCACCCCTTCCCCAGCCCCTGATACAAACTAACCGCCTTTCTGCCTCTGTGGCATTCATTCATCCTGCTACTTTTGGGCACTTTCTCAGTACCAGGCCTTGTAGGCATGAGGGACAGACAGGTGAACAAAACAGACTGAGTCTCCCCTGATGGAGCCTTTCTTCTAGTGACTACGCACTTCACTGAATTAAACATAATATACAGGGTGGGGCAAAAGTAGGTGAACGGTTCTTCCCGCGGAAAATAATGCAAACATTAATAAAGAATAACACAATAGTAAACTCTGTGTTTCGCGTACTCACAGCCATGAACCTGCACCTGCCCCACCTTCTATATTTAGCGAGGAGGAAAAGCATGCAAGAAAATGCAATATGCTTAGTCTGGCAAATAAGAGAACCCAAACACACACACCATCCAATAAGCGAAACCCAGTCAACCATCCTTCTTATCCAATGACTTTTTTTAGAAAAATGAGGTGTGAGAATTTCCCCTTCTTCCCTGCTCCTGTTCCTCTGCGAGTGTCGCAAGAATCAGACGCAACAGCTGAAGAGCGAGAGGCAGGACTCGAAGCGCGGCCTGGGCCACGGTCAAGCAGCTTCTTGAGTTCACCTGCCGCCTTCCACAAACCACCACCTGAGCCTAATCTCTGGCTGCAGACCTCAGCTTTCACCCCCAAATAATAAGCTGCTGACAAAGGCCAGATCATCCTCCAAAACAGCAGTTTCCAACCAGAACTTCTGGACCCCACCCAGGCGATGAGAGCTGTGTCAGGCGGACACAATGAAGCGATTTCACTTTTAATCTTTGAAGGCAGAGTGCGCTTAGGTCCCAGAAGTTCACAGGAACAGGATTTGCAGGATTGGACCTCCTGGATGTGGAATGTCCCGACAAGCTCACATTTCAAAAAGTTTTGCTGAAGCTCAAACACTGCTCCAAACGGACCGATCCCTGCCATTTCCACCATAAACATGCTGAAATTCCCGAAAGAGACATTCCCCACAAGTACACACATATTGCTATTTCTTTAAACATAAACACTCCCCAACTGTGTGAACTCAAACATAGTTAAGTGAAATGAAGAAAGAGAATTAGGGGTTAGATCGAGTCTATGAAACAGCCTTTTTGTTTGGATCTAATCAGGCCACAAGGCCAAAGTGTTTCATGTAATTGGAGTGACTTCATAATTTGTCATCCAAAGGCAATACTTTTGAGAGTGAAAGGGGCACATTTAACAAACTGAGACAGCGGGACTGAGTCTGGACAGTACCACACAAATGGGGATCGACATGCAGTCACTCTATGCCAGGTCCTAATTCAGGACTACCTCCCCGGCCCTGTCTCCAAGCCTGGGCTCTGGAAGGAAAGACCGGACACACTATATTACATATCAGAAAGTGCTAATGATTATAAAGAGACTAGGGGCCCAGTGCACAAAAATTTGTGCACTCGGGGTGGAGGGAGTCCCTCAGCCCGGCCTGGGCCCTCTGACAGTCTGGGACCCCTCAGTGGATGTCCTATGATGGCCCCAGTCTGCCAGCCGCCTTCTGTGTGTGTGTGTGTGTGTGTGTGTGTGTGGCCACTGGGGACCTGCCCCCAGCCGCATCTGAGGCTCGGAGCAGTCCTCCTGTGTGTGTCTACCTTGCTGGGGGCCTGCCCCAGGCACACCGTGGAGGCTTGGAGCAGGCACCCCCTCTATGATGATCTCTCAGACTCTTGCCCTCCCCTGCATGTTGTTCTCTTTTTTGAGCGTGGCCAGGGCTGGGTGCGGCCTGCCTCCCAAGCTTGCCTACTGCCCATCTTCCTCCAGCCACCAGAAAGCAGGGAAAACCCCGCCTCGTG
>PVJC01026697.1:7800-23988 GCA_004026665.1 Murina feae
TGCTCATTAGATCTTTTGTGGATGTAAACTCCCAGCCCCGTATCTCCACTCTGGAGAGAGGAGCCAGCCCTGGGCCCTGCTGGCACCTGGGGGCGGGTGGGGGCAGGGGGGGGGCAGCGCTAGGGAAGGGGGCAGGATGGGCATGAGCTGGAGTGCATGCTCTGCTGAAGGTGCACAGTGCGGGGGTGCTGGGGTGGGGCAGTGAGGGAGGGACCTTCATCCTGCGGGGAGAGTTTCTAAAGGACACGGCATCTGAGTTGCTGGAGGCTGGGAGAACCAGCAGAGGGAGAAAGGTAGGGCAGGCGGGCCCAAGGCCCAGCCTGAGCCAGGCGTAGGGCGCGGATGGCGTGTATGTGGGCAGGAACTCTGGGTGTAGCGAAAGCAAGGAGTGATGGAGAGAGATCACGCCTGGAGATGAAACTGGACCAGACCCTGGGAGGCCTTGAGTGCCAGGCTGGACCTGTGGCCACGGGGGGTTGTAAGGGGTACTAGGGTGGGGAGAGCGACATGGGCCACCTGCACTGAGGCCGCGTCCTTCTGGCTTGGACGGCGAGAAGGGTAGTCAGACCTGAACTTGCCTGGTGTCCTTCGCACCCTGTCTTCCCGCCGGATCCCGTCCACAGCTTAGCACCCACCGGGACTAACTGCGCCTGCGTCCTTCCCCCAGCATCAAGGTGAAGAAGGGGCTGCATGTGACGGCCGCCCGCCCAGCCCAGCCCACCCTCTGGACTTCCAAGCTTGACCGCTTCAAGGGCTCCAAGCACCACACCACCCTCATCACCTGCCACCGTGCTGGGCCCACAGGACCCGACGCCAGGTGGGTAATTGGCTCCCAGGGTGCGGGCCGAGGAGGGAGGGCTGCGGGCTGATTACGGGCTCCAGGGCAGCGGCTGCGCTCTGCATCGTCCCCATGTGAGCAGGTGAAGGAACAGACTCCTTGAAGGAAGCAGTGTACACAGAGCATACATTCATCCATTCATTCATCCATTCATTCATCCATTCATTTATCCATTCATTCATTCATCCATCCATCCATTCATTCATTCATTCACCCATTCATTCATTCATTCATTCACCCATTCATTCATTCATTCATTCACCCATTCATTCATTCATTCATTCATTCATTCATTCATTCAATCAGCTACTGTTTATCCATCCCCAGCCACGAGCCCGGTGCAGTGAGTGTCCCTGAGTCTTTTTTTCGCCCCCAATATATTTTATTGATTTTTTTACAGAGAGGAAGGGAGAGGGATAGAGAGTTAGAAACATCGATGAGAGAGAAACATCGATCAGCTGCCTCCTGCACACCTCCCACTGGGGATGTGCACACAACCAAGGTACATGCCCTTGACCGGAATCGAACCTGGGACCCTTGAGTCCACAGGCCAATGCTGTATCCACTGAGCCACACCGGTCAGGGCGTCCCTGAGTCTTATTCCAGGTGATGCCCAGCCCCCCAGTCATAGCCCTCACAGCCACCACCCCGCCTCCCCCCGGCACCAGACATGTCCCTTTTGGGGGTGATGACTATTCCCAAAGCTCAGCCACAGGCCTTGACGTTCACCCTCTTCGTCAGGCCCCGAGCCTGCGTCAAGGCCACAGGCTCTGAAGCTCCCGTTTGAATCCTGATTTGGACACTTGGGCAAACCAGTGAATCTCCCTGCCTCCCTCCTCCCCCACCACACACGCCAGAGCCTCAGTTTCCCCACTTGTAACATGGGGACAATATGCATCCCTTAGGCTTTGTGAAAATGAAATAAGACCCGGTGTAGCCAAGCATCCAGGCTACTTCCTGGCACCAGCAGGCACGTGGTCCAAGGAAGCTGTGAGGGCGGTTCCGGGGGTCGTGTGCCAGTCGTGGGGCTTGGAAGTGGATCTTCCCTCGCGATAGAAATTGAGCCAGGTGCTTTCTGCCACCCTGATGGCTGCGGAAGGCGGAGGGTAGGGTAGAGGAGGCCCAGGAAGGCAGGAGAGGCAGCGAGCCTGCAGTGGGGGAGGGTGAGGGAGCCTCGTGGATCCTGCAGGACTGGAGGAGAGCTTGGGCTGACTGCCAGCCCTGCCGCCTTTCCCCGTGTGACCTTGGGCGAGTTATGTAACCACTGAACCTCGGTTTCCTCACCTGTAAAATGGGGATGATCACAGACCCTCCCTCAGGAACACAGAGCACCTGGCTGCTAGCAAGCACTCAGTCTCTCTCTCCCCTGCCAGCAGCCCCCGCGAGCTGTCCGAGTTCCTGTGGGTGGACTTTCTGGTGGACAATGGCACTAGCGGGGGCCTGGCAGTCACTCGCCCTGTCACATGGCAGCTGGAGTACCCAGGCCAGGCTCCTGAAGCAGAGAAGGACAAAATGGTGTGGGAGATCCTGGTATCGGAGCGGGACATAAGAGCCCTCGTGCCACTGGCCAAGGTAAGGGATGCCCCCTGTGCCCGGCCAGGTGGGGGGCCGCATGAGGGGACGAGCTTGAGGCTGAGCTCCTCCTGCACCCCCAGGCCGAGGAGCTGGTGAATACAGCACCCCTGACCGGAGTGCCGCGGCGGGTCCCCGTGCGCCTTGTCACCGTGGAGAGCGGGGGGGCTCTGGTGGAGGTGACGGAGCACATTGGCTGTGAGTCGGCCAATGCCCAGGTCCTGCAGGTGAGTGGCAGGTGCCAATCCTGTGTGGGTACACAGCTGTGTGCAGTGAGCCACACACAGCTTTCCTCCTTCCCCGTTCAGGTCCCCGCAAGACAGCTCCGTGACCCCAGGAACCTCTTGGGGGTGCCACGGCTTCACCTTCCCTTGTTCCCACCACCTCTCCCCAGAGTCCAGGGGGAGCTGAGTGGCCCCCCGCCCCCAGCTCAGGCCCTGTCACGTTCATGGCCGCGTTGGCGACTGAACTGCCATGGGAGAGAGAACAGCATGTACTTTGGGGCCAGAAAGTTTCTGTTTGAAACCTTTGGTGGTTGTGGGCAAATGTCTTTACCTCTCTGAGCCTCAGTTTCCTAAGCTTTAAAATGGGAATGCACTTTAGAGACGTTGCAAGAATTAAAAGCAGCCTAATTTGTTACCCAGCAGAACACGGGGGCAAAACCAGCAGGTACTGTTGTAACAATTATATGATAAAAGTAACGCTGGTGATCGTTGGAGCCTCGTCATGACCCACAAGATAAAACGGGGGCTGCGCAACGCGCCCCAGCTGGACACACTAAGAGGGGACGTTCCGAGCCTGCATTTCCTAAGTCCTGGCCCCCTGAGGGAGAAAGGTGCCTTTGGCCACTCACTGTTGGTGGCATGTGGCCCGTGTGTGAGTGGCTCCTACCTCCCTGGAGCAGGTTGCCAGGTGGCCCCAGCACCAAAGTCCGAGGCCAGCACTAAGGAGGCAAATTTTTGGGTTCAACCCCCCCCTCTGACAGGAGAAAGGTTCTGTCGTGGGCAAATAGCCAGTTCCCCCAGCTGAGCCCCACGGGCGCTAGGCGTGGCGGTCCCTCCAGGGAGGCGGACCTGGGCTGCCTGGTGAAGGCTTGCTCTAAGGACGTGCATTCCTGGGGGCGAGGTCGGGGTGCGCTCTCTGACTCACGCAGGTCCTCCGGGCGTGGCCCACGCCCTGCCCCCCCACAGGTGTCCGAGGCCTGTGACGCCGTGTTTGTGACTGGCGAGGAGAGCCTGGGCGCTCGAGGGGTGCGGGTGGACTTCTGGTGGCGCCGGCTGCGGGCCTCGCTGCGGCTGACCGTGTGGGCTCCGCTGCTGCCCCTGCGCATCGAGCTGACGGACACCACCCTGGAGCAGGTCCGCGGCTGGAGGGTGCCCAGCCCGGCCGAGGGGTGAGTGGGGGCCGGAGACGCTGGCCGGGCCTTGGCGAAGGTGCTCGGGGACAGAGAGGGCTGGAGCTGGCGTCTGGAGAACTGCCCAGCTGCTTGTGGTTCCTTCCCCCATCCCGGCCCTGCGTTGCCCAGCCACTGCCCATCATGCCGACCTCCTTCCCCACCTTCCCGCCCTGGGATGGTACAGACCCCTTCTCGGATGTCCTCTGATTCGTCCTGTTTGTGGACGCTCTAGCCCCTGCACACCCTCCCCCAGAATGCAGACCCTTGAAGGCGGCTCTCTGCTGTGCCCTAAAGCCTACGATGGCGCCTAGATCAGGACAGGTTGGGGCTGTCCCCCCAGACCCGAGGGTGTGTGGCCTCCGGGGCCCTGCAGTCGGTCACCCTGCCTCCCGCAGGGGCGGGGCTCTCCAGCCACCACCCGGTTCCAACTGGGAGCCGGAGGGAAGGGGGCGGGGAGAGCAGCTTGATGGATAGGTACAGGCACCAATTAGAAATGGGGCCGGCACTCAGCGCCTGAGAGCCCGGCCCAACAGGTGGGTCTGGGGGCGGAGCTAAGGGAACGGGGCGTGTCCTCGCGGCTGGGGGCGGGGCCTGCGCTGACGCCCCTCCCCTCGGCCTCCCCTCCCCTCCCCTGCAGGGCGCCCGAGGCCGAGGCGGCGGCGGGGGAGGAGGCGGAGCGGCGGGCCCGGGGCTGCCGCCTGCAGTACCAGCGCGCGGGCGTGCGCTTCCTCGTGCCCTTTGCGGCCCACCCGCTGGACGGCGGCCGCCGCCTCGCCCACCTGCTCGGCCCCGACTGGCTGCTGGACGTGTCCCACCTCGTGGCGCCGCACGCCCGCGTGCAGGACCCCCGCGTGGCGTCGCTGGAGGGCGGCCGAGTCGTGGTGGGCCTGGAGCCCGGGGTCACCTCCATCGAGGTGAGCAGCTCCTCTGAGGAGGGTGCAGGCGGCCCCCAGGATGCTCATGGGCGGGTGTGAAGGGTGTCGGAGCGGCTGGGGGGGGGGGTGTACCTGCGGAGGCCTGCACCCCGCGGGATCGGGATTGGGTGGGAGTGGATGGCGGTGGGATGGGGGGCGAGGCTGCGTTGGGAGTGGGGGGGAACCAGGTCTGGAAGGAGGAGGGAACTGCCCCCCACGTGTAGGGTCTGGTGTTGGAGCAGGGAGGGTGGGGGAGCAGCCACCTGACCCCTTTGTGGGGCTTCCTGGGTCGCAGAGGGCGAAGGCCATCTGTGTTTGCGGACCCCACCGCCGGCCCTTGTCACCCTCAGGTGCGGTCCCCACTGTCTGACGCCATCCTGGGGGAGCAGGCGCTGGCCGTGACAGAGGACAAGGTCTCGGTGCTGGAGCTGCGGGTGCAGCCGGTCATGGGCCTCTCGCTGGCCCTGAGCCGGGGCAACGCCCACCCCGGGGAGGTCACAGCCACGTGCTGGGCGCAGGCAGCCCTTCCCGCCCCAAAGCAGGTGACAGCTGGGGGTCAGGGGGCTACGGTCAGTACCCCCAGGTGGGGGTTGGTGGCGGGGGAGTGGGAGGGACTGTGGCCCCTCGCCTTAGGGTTTCAGAATAAGGACTGCCTGCCCGGGAAGGTAGTGAGCTCTCCGTGGCTAGAGGTGACCAAGCAGCGGCTGGAGTATGTCAGGGGGAGGTTGATTATGGCTCTAAACTGAGGACCCTCCTGGTGGCTCGGACCCTGGGGCCGAGTGTCCAACAGGTGATTGACGCCCGCCCTCTCCCCCTGTGTCTGTCCATCTGCCTGTCTGTTTTCTCTCTGGTCCCTCCCCTCCGTGTGGCTGTCTCTGTGGGAGTGTCTGTGCCTGTGTGCCTGTCCTCGCGTGTCTGCCTGTCTGTGCCCCGCAGGAGGTGGCCCTGTCCCTGTGGCTGTCCTTCTCCGACCACACCCTGGCCCCCGCCGAGCTCTACCACCACCAGGACCTGGGACTCTCCGTCTCGGCCGAGGAGCCCAGCGCCGTCCTGCCAGCCGAGGGGCGGGGTGCCTGGCTCGGGGTGGTGGTGAGTGGGGCGGGCACCGAGGCACTGCCCCTGCACGTGTCTCTGCACCCGCCCGAGCCCTGCCGTCGGGGCCGCCACCGAGTGCCCCTGGCCTCGGGCACCACCTGGCTCGGGCTGCCTCCAGCTCCCACCCCGGCCCCTGCCCTGCCGTCTAGCCCTGCCGGGAACGCACCAGCCACGGAGGCCGGTGTGGGTGGTGACAGGCGGGCGGCGGGCAGTGTGGGGGGCAGCGGGCGTGTGAGGGGCAAGTTTGAGCGGACAGAAGAGGCCGGGCAGGAGGAGGAGGAGGAGGAGGCTGAGGCAAGGGGGGAGGAGGGGGAAGAGGAGGAGATGGTCCCCGCCCCTCGGCGGGTCACCAACCTGGAGCTGGGCATGTATGCCCTGCTGGGCATCTTCTGCCTGGCCATCCTCATCTTCCTGGTCAACGGGGTGGTTTTTGTGCTGCGCTACCAGCGCAAGGAGCCCCCCGACAGCGCTCCGGACCCCGCCTCCCCGCAGCCCCACAACTGGGTGTGGCTGGGCACCGACCAGGAGGACCTGGGCCGCCAGCTGGACCGGCAGCCCCCTGGGCCCCTCAAGGGGGAGAGGGGCTGCCCCTGCGAGAGCGGGGGTGGGGAGACCCTAACCCTGGCCCCCGCACCTCCCGAGGGCACCCCTGGCACCCTGGCCCGGAAAGAAGCTGGGGGGCGCCGGAAGCGTGTGGAGTTCGTGACTTTCGCGCCGGCGCCCCCAGCCCAGCTGCCCGAGGAGCCGGTGGCGGCCCCCGCGGTGCAGTCCATCCTGGTGGCGGGTGAGGAGGACATCCGCTGGGTGTGCGAGGACATGGGGCTGAGGGACCCCGAGGAGCTCCGTAGCTACATGGAGAGGATCCGGGGCAGCTCCTGACCCCCCGCCCCCTGGCCCAGCCTGCCCGGCCCCTCGCCAGCCCCCCCAGGCCCCCTGCTCTGTTCCCGCTCATGGGCCGCGGTCCCGAGGAGGGCGCACCCCCTTATTTATGGGAATCGTCCATCTGATGTGGGTACAGAATAAATGGAGGAGGGAGCCCAGCAGGCCTGCGGCTGTCTGTCCGGCGGGAAGCAGCGAGGGGTGGGTGAGGGCACGTCAGCCCCTGTCCCTGCTGGGGGAGCTCTGGGAAGCGGGGCCCCGCGCTGCCCCCTCATAGCGACTGGCGATCTGCGTGAACAGCAGGGCCGCGGCCACCTGGATGCCGGCCAGCAGGAAGAAGTACTGGTCCAGCCGGCAGTGGTTGATGCTCCCTGGGGGGAGGAGAGGCTGGCATTGGGGCGGGCAGGGCCCCCCTGAGCGGGCAGCAGCGTGGCCAGGAGGCGGATAGGAAGGCCCTGGGCGAGTGGCCCTCATAGCATCTGGCCGCCCTGGGTCTCTGCACCCCATGAGCCCGCTCTTCTCTCTGGGGCTGGAAACAGCACAGGGCAAGCGGCCCCTCCCCCGGAACGGCTGGGTTCCATGCTTCCCTTTGACAGTTGGGGAAACTGAGGCCCCAGGAGGGCAGGGCATGCTGGGGTGATTGGCCAACTTCAGCGAGAGCCCCGTTCTCTGAGCCCAGCCTGCTGCTTCATTCTGCTGCGGGTCAGAGCACTTGGCCAGGCCCCCCCCTCCCCTAGCTCCCAGGGAGGCCCCGCTCACCATGGTCCTCGGGGCAGTGTAGCCAGCCCCTGGGCAGGGACAGCAGAGCCACCAGGCTGGAGCCCAACAGCGAGCCCACCCCCGACAGGGCGAAGAAGATGCCCATGATGGCGCCCTGCATGGAGCGCGGGGCCTCCGCGTACGCGAACTCCAGGCCTGCAGAGAGGGGAGGAGGGAGGGGTGCGCGAGATGGCCAGGCCCCTGCCCACTGGCCCCCCTCCCCCAGCCAGCCACACCCTTGCTCTCCCTCGATGCCTGACTGCTCCGTGGCCATGACAACCCCTGTGCCTGTCACATCTGCCCTGTCATCCTCCCCGTGGACACCCCCACATGGTCCCAGGAGTTCTGGGTCCCCTCCCCCCCCCACCTCCCTGCCGTCTTCAGCCTCTCTGTCCCCTGTCCTCTGCCCACCCTCAATGTCATCACCAAGTCATTCGATTCAGCCTCAGAACCTTCTCCTCAGAGTCTGCCCCCCTCTGGGTCCCCTCTGCCCCGGGCCAAACCCCAGCTGGTCACTTGCGGCCCAGCCTCTGCAAATGCCTCCGAAACTCCCAGCTCTATCCCCCTCACAGTCAGATGTCAGAGACCTCTCTATGGGGTCCTTCCCTGCCCAGGTCCCTCGGGTGGGGTTGTCATCCTGGGGGGGGGGGCGGGAACCTCAACATCCAGGTTCTACCCACAAGGACCTGCGCCTGCAGCCTCCCCCACTCCTGGCAAGACTCAGCTCCTCGCTGTGCTGCTCCACAGCCTGCGAGGTCCGTCCCCTCCCCACCTTGCCCCAGGCTCCAACACCCCAGGTCACTTCCACAACACTCCCCTGGCTTGCTGTTCAGGATACTGTCCTGCCCCCCGCCCCCCCCCCCAATCCATGGGGAGTCCCACTCCGCCTCCCCCTGTGCCTGCAGCTGAGTAGGCCCTGTTCCTGGGCTCCTTGGAGAGCCTGGCCCAGCCCTGAGCTCTCAGCTCCCAGCCCAGCCCGGGGGATGCGGACACACAATTGCATTGTTACAGCACCACAACCTGTGTGCTGGGACGGGTGACGAGGAGGGGGAGGACCTCTGTGCCTTGGGCGGGGTATTGGGGGGGGGACCTGGTGAGGGAGATGCCACATGGGCTTGGAACTGAAAGGGAAACAGGAGTTCACTTCCAATCTGAGGGACAGCCGCTGGGGACGAGGCAGCAGGGGGACGTGCGGAAAGTCCGAACGGGAGGTCTTGGTCACCCCCAAATCCCCGTGGCCCTTGTGGTGCCCAGCAGCCCCTCAGCCAGTCCTGCCTCCTTCCCGCAGGTGGGCCTCCGGGAGGCACCACCAGGCTGAGCGGATCACGGGTGCGAGTGAGCGCGGGGGAGGGGCCCGGGGTACCTGGGATACTGGCAAACATCTCACTGATCCCGATGAGCAGGTACTGAGGGGTCTGCCACCAGATGGACAGGGGTGCCGCGAAGTACACGCTGTCCCCGATCTGCTGGGACACCGTCTGGTTGTGATGGATGTATTCTAGGCGCTTCATCTCCAGGCATCCTGGGTGGGAGAGGAGGACTGCAGCCACGCCCACCCCAGGCAGCTTAGCCCCTGGCAGAGCGCGGCACACAGTGGGCCCTCACTAAGCAGTCAATGACTGGGCAGCAGGCAAAGAAAACGACTGAGCTAAGGTGTGCGTGTGTCAAGATTTGGGTTCCATCGCTTCCCCTTTTCGCCTCGGCTGCTAGGAAGCTCAGAGCTAGGTTTGGCACTCAGTAAGAGGAACAGCTCTTGTGAATGGAGAGCCCGTTGTGTGCGAGGCATCTAAGGTGCATCCTAGCAAAGGAGGAAAGAGATTTAGGTGAAGCAACCAGCCCAGCGTCACAGAGCTGATAAGAAATCGGGGCTGGATTTGAGCCTCGGGGTGTGGTGTCGAAGCTGGCCCACTGTCCGAGGTATCGTGTGACTCTGGCAGCGTCACCGTAGGGTTTCTAGCCCGGCTTTCCAGGGTCTCTCCTTCCCCTTCACGGCTTCGGAGGCAGCACAGGGGGTCTGGCTCTAGTCCTGGCCTTGCCACCGACGAGCTGGGTGACGGGGGCCAATCCCGTAACCTGGCTGAGACCCGGTTCCCTCGCGCAGGGAGCAGGGCTAAACGTGCCGCGTTAATGTGAGGACGAAACAGGACGGCACGTCACGCGAGGAACCTGGCTTGGCTCTGTGCGTGCAACACCATTCTGTTCGCTCGTTGCTCTGGCTCCTGCGTGGGCCGCAGGCAGAGTGCTGGGCGCTGCGCGGAGCTCGGGGTGGACGACTCTCTGTTTTAAAGACGAGCCCTGGCTGGTGTGGCTCAGTGGACAGAGCGTCGGCCTGTGGACTCTAAGGTCCTGGGTTCGATTCCGGTCAAGGGCATGGACCTTGGTTGCGGGCACATCCCCAGCAGGGAGTGTGCAGGAGGCAGCTGATCGATGTTTCTCTCTCATCGATGTTTCTAACTCTCTATCCCTCTCCCTTCCTCTCTGTACAAAATCAATAAAATATATTAAAAAAATAAAGACGAGGCTCAGGCTCTGAGGAGCTTGGGAATCGCTAAGTGACTAACCAACGGCGGAGGCTGGGGTGCCAGCATGGAAGGTTGCCTCACCTGAGCGCCTTTAAGTAAGCGGCTCCCAAGTCTTTAGAAATGGAAGAAGGAAAAGACAAAATAAAGACTTGAAAAAAGATGTTCCCTGTGTTGCTAAGAGGCTGTGTGTCTGGAAAACCCGACGTGTGTTCAGCGCCCCATGTGGTGTGCACAGCTGTGAGCGAGAAAGGAGAGAATCCCGGCCTCAGGGAGCGGGGAGCGGGCGTCCCCCTGGGAACACCTGCGTCCTCTCTCGTCGCGTCCTCAGGGGCCAGACGAGGGGGTGCTGGCTCCCAGCGAAGCCTCCTCCGCGCCCACTCTCTGCGAGGCCGAGATGGCACGGCGGTGGGGAGACACTTGGCCCAGGCCCGGCTTCAGCATCAGCCACAGTGAGCTGGCCGCGCCCCGCCCCAGCCCAGGCCAGCCGCCCTCGCCCTCGCCCTTGCCCTCGCCTGCATGGGGCCCACACACCTGCCACGACGACGGAGGCAAACCCGAAGAACATGCCCAGCGCCATCTTCTGCAGAGCCGAGGGGAGCAGCTGGCGCCGCAGAAGGCAGGGGTCCAGCAGGCGGTCCTTCACGGGCACCAGGATCAGCAGCACCACCACGTTGGACAGGAGGAGCCAGGCCTCCGGGATCTGGCACGAGGGAGCCCAGAGAGGCAGCTGGCAGGCCGAAGGAGCTCGGGGCTGGCGCCCGAGACCGGGACCCCAGACTGTTCCTGGGTGACCCAGAGCCAGCTCCCCACCCCCTTCCCCTGCCCTGCTCCAGGGGGCACACTCCTCAGCTGTGTAGCTAGGGGTGGGGTTGGATCACAGTGACAAACAGTTTCCTCTAACTTCTACCTGCAACATCCACCAGCTCAGCATAGAGAATGCCAGGATTGATTAGTGATGCCTGCCATGGACAGCAAATGGGATAGGGTGGCCTATATGCCATTCTCCTTCCAGCTCTGAGATGCCAAGTTGCTGGTTTGGAAAGTCCTGGTGAAAGGCAGGGTCCTGAGAGGGAGAGGTGGAACTGAGGGGGGACAAGCCGGGCAGCGAGCCCGCTCAGAGCAGCAGGGGGGTAGTGCACTGGCCTGAACTCTCTGGAGCAGTTGGGCATTCCAGCAGGGTGGCGGGGTGGTGGCACAATCCGCCCACCCTCCAGGTGTGTTTCCTGTGCCCCGAGGGCACCCTGCCTGGGGCGAGGGGAGTGCAGAGGCCACTGCATTCCCTCCTCTTCTAGGGGGAAGCCCGCCTGGCCGGACCCAGGCTGCACACACCATGTTCTCACCCTGTAGCCGCCGGCCTGGGCTCCCCGTGTCGCCGAGCTGTTGCTGGGGTAGTTTGGGAAAATGTTGGGGATGTGGAGGTGAAGGCCCTGGAGGACATACGTCGACTGCATCTGCAGGAGAGGCGGAGGTGGAGCCGGGCACAGCTGCTGCCTCGTGCCAGCTGGACATGCGGGCTCCCACTCCCGGGCAGGCATCGCGCCTCCAGGGGCGTGACCTCCCACCCGCCTTGCTCCTCAGAAGCAGGCGTGGCCCCAGGCGTCTCATGGGCGGCTCTGTCCAGAGCGGGCACAGTTGTGGGACGTGCTGTCCCCAGGCATGGCCGAGGGCTCTGACATGGGAAGCAATGACACGCTGTCCCCCGGGGGGGGCTCATGACAGAGGCCAAGCAAGCCCCCAGGCTGACCCGCTAGAGCGGCTCTGCACCTGGTGACGGCCAGGCACTGCGCCTTTAGAGGCTGTAAAATGGAGGGGCCCTGGTGCGCCCCACAGGAGGGCGGGGGGGCGGGCCTGGCTGCGGGCAGCAGCTGTTTATCAACTGGAGTGGAAGGATGTCAATAGCCTGACCAGTGGTATGACTGAGCATCAGCCATGGACACACACGTGCACACACACACGCACATGCACACATGCGCACACACGTGTGCACATCTGCTCATCTTATCGCGGGACGAGAGGCAGAGGCCAGTGTCTCTGAGCAGCTGATTCTGTGAGGCACTCCCCCCCACCCCCCCAGTTCCCTCTCAGTGGTCTGTGATGGGACTTTACATTTTAAAGGCTCTGCAGGGGACACTGAGGCACAGCCAGGAGGGGGGCCGCTGCTGCAAAGCATTCAGTGCCCTGAGCTTGCCCCTCGCTTGCTGTGGGGTCTGGGGGAGCTGACAGGCCCCTAGCCTCTGTCCAGCTCTCATTCACACGAGGCACCAAGGCCTAGAGAGACGGGTGCAAGGCCTGGCCCCGGAGCGCCTCGGGCTCCACCCCCCCCCGGGGGAGGGGGGCTAACTAAGGACCCTCCCTCTTTCCGCTGCCCTGGGCTTCTCTGGTGAGAGAGGAAACCGGTGAGGGGCCTGGGGAGCCCGCCCCCCCAGAGCGAGGGGCAGGGGTGCTCACCTGGAAGTACACCATCCAGTAGGGCACCAGGGTCACCATGATAGGCAGGAGCCTCACCAGCCCGCGGAAGTTGGCGATGTCCTGCTCGGGGGAAGCGCCAGGCTGGGGCGGCCTCTGGTCAGGCAGCAGCTGGGCCCCTTCGGGGTCCCTGTGGGCAGCGGATAAAGTGGGGGTGTCATACCTGCACGTGGCCACGGCTTCACCTAATTTAACCCTGCTCCCCGGGCCTCGGTAACCACAGCCCGTCCTGACGCCACCCCCCGTCCTCACGGCCACTGCCCTTGGGAAGGTGCCCGGTCACCAATGCCGCCCTCTCCGTGTGTTTTTGTCCCCAGAGCCGGCGCTGCCACCACCCGATCGCCACTGCCCTCTCCTTTGCAGCAAAGGCGGCTGCTGGAGGCCCACCCGCCCCAAGCTGGGCCCTGGGTCCCGACGGAGCTGAGACTGGAGATGGTGGCAAGTGGCTTGGAGGAGCTTTGGCTGTAGCATCAGTTTGCCATGGGATGCCAGGAAGTCCCAGCCCGCGCCTGCCTCGGACAGAGGCCCAAACCCCCCACCCGCTCTCTCCCAGTGCCCCCCTCAACGCGACAGGCGGGAGTGGAGGGAACGTTCCTGAGACACAGGGCAGACGGGCCGCGTGCGACCTGTACCACTGCCGTGACCTTCACCGTTCGCCCTGTCACGAGAGGTTCCGACCCGTCTTGCCCAAAAGGCGGCCATGTCGGTGGCCAACATCAGCTTCCCCGCTCCCAGCGGGCGAGGCCACACGGTGTGGATGGAGCTCGTTTCCCTGCGCTCGAGCCCCGGCCAGCCTCGGCCTGGGCCGCCCGTTCACTCCCTCCTCTCGCGGCCCAGACCCCTCGGCGGAGGGAGAAGCTCCAGCCACAGGGCGAGGCCTCGTGAAAAAGATCCAGGGCCTCGCTGGTCGTTGGGGAGGCTCCTTGGAGTCATAGCCGTTTCGAGGCCCCGCATGACCGCACTCCTGGCGACATCACATGAGGCAGGAGAACTGCCTGGCTGACCCCGGGCACCCTCGGAGCTGAGCAGTAAGGGGAGGGGTTGCTTAGCCACTGAGTTCCAGGTGGTCTGTGGGCAGCGATGGGTCACTCAGTGACACCTGACATCAGTGCTCGGGGTCCCCAGGAGGGAGGGAGGGGGAGCAGGCGGTGCACCTTTTCCCTCTAGACCCTGCTCACTGGGGCTGTACCCCCAAGGCGTGGGACAGCTTTGCTCACATAAGTAGCCAGGGAACGGCCAGTGTAGGGAGGAGAGAGGCAGGAGGGAACCGCAAGGCAAGTGCAAGGGCGGCTGAGTTCTTAGACTTCACAGCAGGGACGTGTAGAATTACGTGCATTAAACCCCATAGCCTTCCCGGGACATCCTCCCGCCACCATCACCCCCTCTTCTGCCATTGTCATCTCCACGACAGGGCTTCTCCTCCCGCGGCTACTGACACCATCACCCCCGCTCTGTCCCCGCCGTCCCTGTCAGGGCCATTAATGCCCTCGCAGTCTCTGCACCCAGCCCGTCGCCCATCCCACCACCACCACCACCGCCTCGACCTCCATCGCCGCCCTCCGTCCATCCCAGAGGCAGCCCTGGCCCCTGGAGGGCAGTCACCCTCAAGGGCTGCCAGGACACGTTGCATCCGGGCCACGACGCCCCCTCGCCCAGAGCCCCCCTCACCTGGCAGCGCGTGGGCACCGCAGCCGGGGACAGCAGGCTTGGAGAGCCAGCTTGAGCATGGAAGACACTTGGCTGCCCTCGGGGGGCTTGGTGATGAAGACGGGGGTGGCAAAGAGGAAGACCAAGAAGGCCAGGCCCACGCAGCCCACGGGGATGCTGTAGCCCACCAGGAAGCTGACGTTCTGCTGGACGAAGGCCACCACCAGCAGCGACAGCACGGCCCCCGCGTTGATGCTCCAGTAAAACCAGTTGAAGAAGCGGCGGTTGGCATGGCGACCGAGATGCATCACCTGCCAGGTAGCGGGGAGAGAGTGAGGGCCCGAGGGCCAGGGGCACCCTGCCATGGCGTGTTCTCGGACCCGCACTCCTCCTTCCTCAGAGGCCCGTCCTGAGGCTGCGGGCGGGCGTTCCGGCGCTTTCCCAGACCCCGGGCAGTAAGGAGACGCTCACGGAAGGCTGGTGACTGCGCGAATGAGCCCCTTTGTTGGGAGTCACCGGTCAGCGACCGCCTGGGCACAGCTGCTTCCTCATGCCCAGGACAAGCAGTGCGCAGAGCGGGTGTCTGATGCCACCTGCTCCTGGCTGGGTGATTCACCCCCTTGCCTCTGACAGCACCCTACACGACGCAACAACGTTACAATCAGATAAAAAGACAGCGAAGACCTGCGGCCCGCCCGCGTGACGACACGCGATGCACGTGTGTTGCTGCGGGAGCGGGGAGTGTTCCCCCGCCGCTGGGAGCTGCGGACTATTCCCCGGTGGCCCGTCCCTCCCTCCTGCCTCGCCTGCCTCTGCCCTGTGCCTCAGGGAGAGCGGACACAGCCCCCCCCCCCCCCCCCGCCCCGGTGTGAGGGGCACGACACGCAGGCCCAGCCAGGGCGGAAGGCTGCAGACCTTCACCCAGGATTCGAGTCCATCGCCACGGCCAGGCCCCACGCCCCGGCACCCCCGCCCGCCCAGACCCTGGTCCCCAGATGCCCGCTCGGCAGGTCTGGGCATGGCCTGGGCATCTGCATTTCTAAAAGAGCAGTGAGGACCGAAGGGAGGTCACCCCTCCCGAGAAATGGTTCTGGGCGCTGTCAACCCCGCGCCCGCTCAGGGACCCCCCACCTCTGGCGCCATAGCTCTCCTTCTACTCAGAGAGAGACCCGTAGCGAAGGTTTTGCCAAGCTTTACTTTCTGCAGACGCGTCGGGGGAAAGGCACGCATTTCCTTCCTTTTCCAAATGTGCACGACAGACCCCAGAGGTGCACTGAACGCTGTACTCCCGCCCGTGCTGGCCTCGCTCAGCGGAGCGAGTGTCGGCCTGCGGACTGAAGGGGCCTGGGTTTGCTTCCGGTCAAGGGCATGTGCCCGGGTGGCAGCCTCGATCTCCAGGAAGGGGGGCGGCGCAGGGCGGAGGCAGCCTGTCGAAGGTTCTCTCTCATCATTGATGTTTCTATCTCTCTCTCCCTCTCCCTCCCTCCCTGAAATCAATAAAAATATATTAAAAAAATAAAATGAAACTGCACTCCCTTGGAGATGCTGAGGGATGGAGTGGGACAGGCATGCCGCCTCCTGGGGAATCCCTGCTGAGGACTTTCAAGCAGAAAATGGAATGAGTCCCATCAGGAGCAGCCATTTCCACGGCTTAATTGGCTGGAAATGAATGTGATGATTGCAACTGGACGGGGAAGAGCAGGCAGCCGATTGGGGATACGGACGAACACGTGGTCGGATGGGTCCGGGGCAGAGCAGATGGTGCCAAGCCCTCCCCCCTGCGCACCCCGGCTAACTGCCCCCCTGGATTTGCAACAGCCTTCATGGCTCTGCTGTGCCCACTCCAGCCCTTCCAGCCACGGAGCCAGGGCCACTTTAAAGAACGCAAATGCAAGGGTGTCCATCCGCCTCAAGTCACTGTCCAGGGGGTCAGGCCCAGACCCCTCAAACAGCCTCCGGCATGGCCTGGTGCCCCCAAGTCCATGCCCAGAACATGGGAGAAGGCACAGGAGCTGCTGTCCCTCCTGATGCCAATGAAGGCTCTGCCCAGTAGCCTGGCCTCTGGGGACAGTTCGCCCCCAGGAGGGAGGAGGGAGGAGG
>PVJC01026698.1:9709-23931 GCA_004026665.1 Murina feae
ATACCACATGTCCTCACTCATCTATGGATAATAATAACCATTATAAACTGGTGAACAAAAATGGATACAGAGGCAGAGCAGCATCAAACAGACTGTCAAATTACAGCAACAAGGACAGGAACATTGGGGGGGGGGTAACAGATCAGCCAAGGGACTTTGGTGCATGCATTTAAGCATAACTAATGGACACAAAACACTGTGGGGTAGGGGAGGCTGGGGGAAGGGCAGGAGGAAAAAGAGATATATGTACCAATCTTTGTAAAACTTTATGTAATAATAAAAAAAAGTGACTAAACTTGGTTGGAATGGATGGCTTTAAGATAGCTTTTCTTTTAGATATATTATACCAGTTAACTGGGTTAAATTAATATCAACATTCACCAAAAAAAGGGGCACATAGCAGAGCAACCACATTAACTGGGAGAATGTTATTTTATTACAATTATAATGTGACAAAATGCAAAATGCAATAAGTAATTAATATAAGGTGACCAGACGTCCCGCTTTTGGCGGGACAGTCCCGATTTTTAACAGTTTGTCCCAAGTCCCGCGGCATACTCTTTATAATATCTTAAGTAATAATAAAAAAAAAGAAAAGAAAAGAACCCCCGCCCCCGGGTCAATGGTGTACCGCTTTAAATCTGGTCACCTTAAATTAATAACATCTTAAAAGTGAGGAGTTTAAATCTACTTTATAATAGAATCACATAAATAAAACTAGCACATATTTTAAGTAAAAAATTTAATTAGTCCAGCTGGCATGGCTCAGTGGTTGAGCATCAACTTATGAACCAGGAAATCATGATTCAATTCCCAATCAGGGCATATGCCCGGGTTGGTAGCTCAATCCCCAGTGAGGGACGTGCACGAAGCAGCAGATCAATGATTCTCTCTTATCATTGACTTTTCTATTTCTCTCTTCCTTCCTCTCTGAAACCAATTAAAGTATATTTTTATTGTAATTAAAGAAATATAACTGGATATACCTGTCAGGCATTTTCCATTTATTATAGACAAATGGAAATACTGCAGAAAAAGAACAAAAATCCATCTACAAGTCAGCATAACATAATTTTATTTATGTCCTATATAATAAAAGCCTAGTATGCTGTGTCCAGTCCTCTTGTTGTC
The DNA here is from genome assembly GCA_004026665.1 of Murina feae. Lineage (NCBI taxonomy): Eukaryota > Metazoa > Chordata > Mammalia > Chiroptera > Vespertilionidae > Murina > Murina feae. The sequence continues at coordinate 10,841 of PVJC01026698.1, forward strand.
TGTTCAACCAATCAAAGCATAACATGGTAATGATATGCTAAGGCCCCTCAACCTCTCCCTATGATGTGCATTGACCACCAAAGGACAGATGCTCCAACTGGTAGGTTAGCTTGCTACTGGGGTCCAGCTTATCGGGACTGAGTGAGAGTGGCTGGACATGCCCTGGAGCCCTCCTGCAGTCCCTCCCTGGCTGGCTAACCTCCTGCATCAACCCCCAGCCTCGATCATGCACTGATGGGGTTCCTCAGCTTGGCTTGTGCCCTCTTGCAATCCAGAACCCCTCAGGGGATGTTGGAGAGCCAGTTTCAGCCTGATCCCACAGGGCAGGCCGAGGGACCCCACTGGTGCATGAATTTGTGCACTGGGCCTCTAGTTTGAATATAAAAACAAAGGGACACATGATTAATTATGAAACAACATGATGCTACCTTGAGCCATTTGATAGCAGGTGAGTTAGGTTATTCTAAATCCATATAGTTTGCAGTGTAATTTTCAAGCCCATAGAATTCAACATTAATCAAATTTGAATATATATGTTAAAGGTACAGTTAATAAAAACTATAGCTGTGGCTTTCATACACACACTCATATGTAACTTACATAAGGTTTACAGCCACATCCGCATTTATTTAGTAAGAAAGAAAAACTTCCTATTACGTACTTTACATTTTACATACTTATATCATATTAATCATTTAGTAATCAATAATATATTTATTTGTGGATATGTATTAAGTTATATTTATAATGGCTATATATTAAGGTATATATTTGAAAGCGTTCACATGGCTATAACAGCTTAAGATTTTTTTGAAAAATCATAATTTGTTTATATAACAAATCAAGAAGTCATTATGTTGTTCTTAAACATAAATGAGAAAGCAGTGGGGTTTTTTTGTTTTTGTTTTTGTTTTTTACTAAGAAACTTTCAGTTCATTCAGGGAAGGCAAATACATTTTTTTTCACATTGTTTTTGTATTATAAAAACAATCCCATTTAGTTTCCAGAGAATGATTACTTTTTTCATTGGGGTGTCAATCTTTTAGATGTGAAATTGTCCTAAGTAGCTATCAAAATATTCATCCAGGTATAAATAATATAGTAAACATATACACTATCTATTAAGAAAAAGGAGAGCATCTGCCAGTGAAGAGGACAGCAGCTCTGGGAAGCCACCCATGAAGTCCAGACTCAAAATCACATAATATGATACTGAAACAGCTGGTCTATAAACAGAGTACAGGGGAAGAAGTGGTTGATTTCGTTAAAAAACAAAATCACTAAAAACAGTGCCTAAATCCACCAGTCTATTCAGTCAAAATGGCTGACCCAGTAGCCATGATAAATATTTTAACAAATGAGGATTTATAAGTGTCATGTCCTTCATCAAGGTAAAAGCAAGGACTGCTTTGAGAGAGCCTTATTTCATGGACCATTCTGACATGTCAGATCAGCATGCCAAGAATCCCACCTGATAGTCTATAGCAGTTTCTATTGGTAGGTTCCAGTGTTGAAATAGCAAGTTTAATTTTTTTTGTCTTACAACTCTATGGTAATAAACAGAATAACTTTGACATCTTTCTAGAAGTGTTTCATAAAGTTTTGCTTATATAACTTTTGAGGCATGTATACCAGTGAATAGTACTTTATGCAAAATCCCTTATCACTAACTCATAAATAGTGTTTGGGGGGTGGTTTATATTTGGACATGATAGTGGCAGACGGGGAAATGTGTTGATGTCCTGGACAGCAAAATCAATCCACAGTAGTGCTGCCATTTGTGACAGAAAATGTTTATTTCCTCAGCCCCAGTGACAAAAGAAAAATGATTTTAGGCTGGGGAGGTATAAATAGGACATCTATTAAATGTAGTGAAGATATTTACCAGGTCTAAAGAAACTATGAACAGGAAGAATGGAATAAATTTGTATAATCAAATAGAATATCCTACTTCTGATAAAACAGAAATCAGCTTAAATTTTGGAATAGTAGGATTCTTAGTGACTATTTTCCATTGCAATTTCATTCTTTTTTTTTTAAAAAATATATTTTATTGATTTTTTACAGAGAGGAAAGGAGAGGGACAGAAAGTTAGAAACATGGATGAGAGAGAGAAACATCAACCAGCTGCCTCCTGCACACCCCCCACTGGGGATGTGCCCGCAACCAAGGTACATGCCCCTGACCGGAATCGAACCTGGGACCCCTCAGTCCGCAGGCCGATGCTTTATCCACTGAGCCAAACCGGCTAGGGCTGCAATTTCATTCTTAATATTCTCCCAAAATCCTTACTCCTCAGAAAAGCAGAACAAAATATGGCCAAAGGGAGAAACCAGTGTTTTCTTCAACAGTTAATGAAACAATATTTTTAAAAGCTAATAATTTGAAACAGAAATAAAACTTATTTATAAAAATAAAATCATCAATGATCATATTATATTTCTCAAAGAAAACTTCATCTGTAGTGCAAAATCTTAGCATAAATTTACTAACATGATACTGATGAATTATATAGACATCCTTACCTTGTGCTGGTATCTAGTATCAAATGCATGTTTTATCAAAAGATTCTTTATGACAGAGATAGCTGTATATCTGATCTCATAATTGTCTTGAAGAGCAAGGGAGGTTTCCCTCAGAAGCAGACCAACCAAGAAGTGATGCTTGCAATACTCATCTGATAAACTGTATTCAAGGTTTGAATCTGCAGTACAATGAAATTTAAAGCCCATTTACAAAAATATTCAAAAATTATTTTAATATTAAAATAATAGACTATAATTTATTACTTAGTAATATGTGAACATGCTAGCAGAAGGTATTATTTTATTAATGAATCTGAACAACTATTTTAGCATTTAAATGAGCATGCAAAATTTTACAAGACAGGAGCACTCATAATTAGGGCTAGATGATAGCCTTAATAATAATTTTAGTGGGTAGGCTAGTCCCTAGATTCTTTTCCCCATACTTCTTTTCAACTCTGGAAATCTTAGGATAGAACCTAGAATGAAAGAATACCATATTTGGCAATGTCTTAACATATTTCTTGATTATCGGAAGAGATTTAGTTGTAACTACAAATCGGAGTAATTCTACATAATAATACTTGATTTACTTATCTGTTTATAGATGCAAATTAGGAAAAGGAAGAGAAACTAGACAATTGAATCATTCTAACAGTACTATTGGCTGTTCTAGTAAATGTTACATACTGACCTGAATACAATGGGACACAAGAACAGTAAGAAAAGCAGCCTCATCCCACTCAATTCATCATCACGCAAATACAAATATTTTATTTCATAAAATCAATACTTCAAACTATGTCTTTCACTCCCTTTTGGATCTTCAATCCATTTTTCAATCCCAGCTGCCAATATCCTGGTTAGGACTTGCCTTCTAACTACTCAGCAGAGACTGTGATCCAGTTTAGTAATTTTTAGGGTAGGTTTCTACCATATTTGCTGTATGCTTTAATTTAGTTAGTTCATAAAGCCGAAGGATACATCTTCTATTTTGTTTTTTGGTCTCTTTAGCACTTAATATAACGCTATGCATTCAATTAGGAGTGAATAAGTGTTATGAGTAGTCAGATTTAATCCTAAATCCTGATGATCTGTCCACCCCTTTTCTCTGACTTCCTCCTAACAGTGATGAATACTGGGAGAAATATGTGGGCTATACCTGCTCAAAATCTAATAAGGGAGTGGTTGAGTATTTTTCCTCCATTTTCACTGGCTGTAATTCAATCAATGAAACCACTGCTCAGCAGCTACTCCCTAGAAACCAAGGCAGCTGATTTTCTTCCTGCCACTGCTCATGCTCTTTTGTGAATCCCTATCACTTTCTATGCAAAAGGGCCAGTACTGACTGACCTGGGCGGCCTTATCTGGGTAGATTTTGCAATGGTAGTTTTTCACTTCAGTGATTTAAAGAAATCTATTCAGATGGGTTTATCGACGACTTTACAATTGTACCCAAGCAGTCATGGCACATGTCAGAGAAGCAAGGCAAGCATGGAAAATGACGCACACTTAAAGGACAGCTACCCTCCAGCCCCCATGCTGGCTTGAGCGAAAACTTGTTTTCTGACAATAATGTTTTCAATCAAGACTCAAAGCTTATTTTAAAAGCAAACAAATACATTGCCTCCTACATTTTATGGGTACATTAACTAAAGCTTCATTTTGGCTAGGAGGATTTGAAAAGCAAACAAAGCCCTCATCCATGTTAGCCATTCATCAAATCAATTGTTTTTAAAGAAAGCAAACTACTTTAGAGTGAACCGAGTTAAACCTACCTACTGAAGTCAAACGGTCCACCGCAAATGAAAAAAAATCTAATTAATATATGAAAAGAAAAGGGACAAATAAAAAACACAGTAACATAAGAATAGTGCTACACAACAAAGCATTCAATAAAACTAGCAATGGAGATAAGTGAAGTCATTTCACAAATTTAATACATACATATTATTTTATTCTGCCTTTATACATTTCTTTTGATGCTCCTTTCAGCAGAAATGTATTGATATGGTTTTCTTAATTCAGTTTCATACAAGAGTTCAAACACTACTATAGAGAGCAATTTTCCTAGTATCTAACATCTGTATTTAAGCAACAATCTACGTAACACACCAGATTTCTTCAGACTAAAAATACTGCCATACTGACATTCTGAAGGAAATGCAGAATACTATTAACAATCCTATCTTCAGATAGTAACAATTCTGAGGTTACCTTTAAATTGGCTGTTTTAACTAGAAAACATTATTCGACACTAGTGCTAGCAAAAAAAAAAAAAGGAAGAAAGAAAAGGAAAACACAATTCTAAACGATGGAAAACGCAAAAACCCACCTTGAACTCGCTGAAGTTTAGGTTTTGCAAATGCCATTGGCAAATTCAGAGGAATGTAATGTTCATGATTGCAAATAGTTTGTAGGAATTCAAATTTGTATTCAGCCAGAACCTAAATGGAAAGAAATCATACATGAATACATATTTACTATTTTAATAATTAAATAGAGTATTAATTTTCAGAAGAGAAGTGTTTAGTATTTTAAACATACCTGGAGAGGTGACCTGTGCAGAAAGAGTTAACACAACAGGCCTAAGACTGCTCTCCGTAAAAAGACTGGCTGGTCTTTGGCTGGCATTTGAGAAACTGGATTTTGAAATGTTTCCTATATGATAAGGATGTACATTCTGTGTCAACTTGCTCAGACTGTCTGTACAAACAATGTGATTTATGGTGAACACCTGCTTTCCTTTCCGTTCCAAGACACTGGAATTTTGACCAGCCTCCAATACATGAAATGCCCCCGGTAATAACCTTAAACCCTGAGTCTCAAATGGGCTTCTCTGAACAGGAACATTGAATGCGTGACTACATTTGCACTGCTGGAGAGAAGGTGTGCTGTGTGAGCCTTCACAGGAGGATGGGCGTGCTCAGGAAGCCTGCACACACACTGCCAAGGACTCCATTTGATGTCTTTTCCCTTATGATCCAGCTGAGTATCCTTGCTGTGTCACTGTAATGAATCTTAGCCGTAAGTACGACTACATGTTCAGTCCTGTGGGTCTTTCCACTAAACCACCAAATATGTGGATGGTCTTAGGGGACCCCCCTCCAAACACTATGCAATATTCCCTTCTTTGAAGTACAGCTATACTCAAAGTACCTAAATGGAAACAGCAGTTCCAGATCCTCCAGAGGACAAGAAATGTCACCCTTAGCCTCACACTGTAATGTCTGACATTTACTACAGTTATGTTCTTATACCTTACCTTAGGATCTTTGGGGCTGAATCCAGATATATAGTCATTTATCAAATTGAAAATAAATCCTCTATCCATTAGTGTCAGACAGCGCTATAGAAACCAAATCAAAATGAACAGTTAGTTGAGTAAGTCTGTCAAGTATAAGTTTTTTAAATTTTTTAATTTGTTTCACATCTACAGGATGATACTCTCTCTTTTACAGGAAATAGAGTAACAGCCTTCAGAGCTTTAGGTGACCCTAAAATAGAGACAGTTATCGTTGGAATTGGAATGGAACTGTAAAATTTTATAAATAAAATTCTATGTATACACATATACAAATATATACATACATCTATATATCCATACAAATACATATATATACACATTTATATAATCTATTCAGCTGTACTGCCTCATTTAGTCAACTCTCAAAGTGTAAAGTGAGGTGTAAAGTGGTAATTTAGCTATTGAAAGTGAGGCTTGCCTATGTAAATATTTCAGACCACAAGTTTTTCTTGGTGTCTTGTGAAGTCTTGGCTATTAAAATATTCTTCCTCTGTGACTGCCCTTCTAGTTGTTACATCTGCCTGCTGTCATTCTCCTAGTTAAGGCTCTCATTACCTTGCCAACTGAACAACTGCAGTGAGCCTCCTAACCAGTTTCTATGCCTCTCTTTCCATCCAAATGCCACCAGATTAATCTCTAACTCCAAGCCCTAATGTCACCTTCCTTCCTAAAAGCTTTCAAGAGTTCCCTATTGCCTTTAATTTTGGCCAAGAATGGTCTTATATCAGAAAATCATACTCTGGAGATCTGAAACCTAGCTGTGAATTTTTAATAAGAAAATGTCAGACATCTAACTGCTTCAATGGATTACTGACCATCAGGTTCTTTTTTTAATGTATTTTATTGATTTTTACAGAGAGGAAGGGAGAGGGAGAGTTAGAGACATCCAATGAGAGAGAAACATGGATCAGCTGCCTCCTGCACACCTCCTACTGGGGATGTGCCCGCAACCAAGGCACCCGCCCCTGACCGGAATCAAACCTGGGACCCTTCAGTCCGCAGGTCGACGCTCCATCCACTGAGACAAACCAGTCAGGGCAGACCATCAGGTTCTTAATATAAGGTTGATACACGATAAAGAGCTATGACAAGAGGGGGAGTGGAAAGGAGCAAGTCAAAACTAAGTGCATTACAAACTCATGCCCCTTCTCTACAGCAAATCAAATAGAGTTTTACCCACTTTATAGCACTGCATTCTAGCACTGCCCTTACATGCTGATAACAAAATATAACAATATAATTTAAGGGTTTCAAGTTCAAAAGGCCAATTAGGGGTCAGAGAAGTGATGTAAATGGCATAGAGAGTCAGGGGTACTCTAATGAGTATGGGGATTTTGGAACCTAACTAAAGACACTCAATTTAGCCCTGACTGGTTTGGCTCAGTGGATAGAGCATCGGCCTGCGGACTGAAGGGTTCCAGGTTCTATTCCGGTCAAGGGCATGTACCTTGGTTACGGGCACATCCCCAGCAGGGGGCGTGCAGGAGGCAGCTGACAGATGTCTCTCATCGATGTCTCTGACTCTCTATCCCTCTCCCTTCCACTCTGTGAAAAATCAATAAAATATATTAAAAAAATACACTCTATTTAATATATTTGAAAAAACATTATGTAAAACATGCCTCCAGCTAAGCCACCAATGTGGGACTGCTAATTTAATTAATTAGCTATTTCAGTGGGGAGAAAAAAATCATTTTGGCTGTTTAAGAAAACTGATAAATTAATTCACTTACAAGTTTCTCCAGCAGCCTTATAAAGACCTTGCTGAATCTCTAGAAATTAGTTAATTTTTTACCCTTTGGCTTTAAAGAAACTATTGGTGAAGAAGAATTTCTTACCATATTCTGGCTGCCTTTAACTCACCTTCAGGAAGCTAGCCAAACTATAATTGACATTTCTGGACTCATCAGGAATCTCTGCATAGCGAATAGTCACATGGGGAATTATTGCAAGAAGCAAAGAATGTAAGACGTGATGATATGCCTCAGGAAACCTCTGGCCTCTGGGAAGCTTAAATTAAACAGGCATAGAAAAATGTCAGTTGCAAAAGGTCTAAATCAAATGCCATTATTATTTCACATACATTTTACAGATACTAGTAAATGTGTATTTTTTACTAGAGTATAATTTTTCTTCCAACTAAAAAAAATGACATATTTTACATCATTATAGGAACTATCTGGACCTCTAACAATTTAACTGGCTGAAATAAACAACAAGAATAGGTAATCATGACCTAAACTTTAGACTCATGTCCGTCAGATACAGCCACATCCCAGTTTTTTTCCTGCACCTCAATTTCAGTCAACCCTTTCTCTGAAAATAATAATTAAAAATGATACATATGAGGGAAATATTTATTTGTTTACAAGTCTTGGCTTTATAATTTCTATAACTAAGAAAATGTCTTTGTACCTTAAAACAGTTTGAAAACACAACTAAATGTATACACCATATTTCAGGAACACATCTATTGCATAAAATGTTTTTAACCTTGTCTATCCCTTTGACCTCTCTAAAAGAAAGGTTATTTCTGATTTGGTACTTGTTATTCCAAATGAATGTTTTCAACATGGACATTTTAAAACCGTAAGACAAATTGAAAGATTCAAAGATAATACATTTTCCGTGGCAAACAACTAATATGAAAGAATCTAGGTAAAAGAGCCTCTCAAAATTAGACTTTAAAAAACATGAAATGTCACCTGTCCAGTGTTGGTCAGTGGTTAAGCAAAACCTTAAGAACCAGGAAGTACTGGTTCAATTCCCGGACAAGGCACCTGTCTGGGTTGCAGGCTTGATCCCCAGTGCAGGGCATGCAGGAGGCAGCCAATCAATGATTCTCTCTCATCACTGAAATTTCTATCTCTCTCTCCGATCCTCTCTGATATCAATAAAAATATATTTAAAAAACATGTCAGACCTCAGATTTATGCACTACATTAAATATGTTTTTATTTTTCAATTACAGCTTACATTCAATATTATTTTGTATCAGTTTTGGGTATACAGCATAGTGCTTAGACAATTATATCCTTTCCAAAGTGTTCCCCCGATATTACTAGTACCTACCTGGCAACATACATAGTTATAACTATACTAGAGGCCCTGTGCACAAAATTTGTGCACGGGGGAAGAGGGGTTCCCCAGCCTGGTCTGTGCCCTCTCAGAGCAGGAGCCCCACGATCGATTGCTCCAAAGAGGTAGACCCCGCCCACCCATCTGGGGCTCCTTGATGGATTGCCCCTAAGAGGTAAGCTGGAGCCGGTGGTCCTGCCTTCATGCCTCGTGGAGCCACAGGAACCCCTGGCCTCACTGTGTGGAGCCGTGGGCCCTGTCTCCATGCCATGCATGCAGCGTCAAGCCCCCGCCCACCCGCTTGCACCTGCTGTACATGCAGCCTCCTGGTGATTGCTTGTTGCAGCGTGAGGGTGTCACAGCGTGAGGGTGTGATGACCACATAGGCTTTTATTAATAGGATTCCCTATGCTCTACTTTATATCCCCATGACTATATCATAACTACCAACTTGTACTTCTTTGTTTGTTTTTAATCCTCACCAGAAGATATTTTTTCCATTGATTTCCAAACAGATTGGAGGCGGGGGGGAGGGGGGGGCGGGGCGGCTGACAGAGATAGAGAAACATCAACATGAGAGAGACACATCAGTTGGTTGCCTCACACACACACCCCTACCAGGACTGGGGAACCTGCAACTAAGATATGTGCCCTTGACTGGGAATCAAACCCGTGACCCTTGAGTCTGCAGGCCGATGCTCCAACCACTTAGCAAAAGTGGCCAGGGCCCAACTTGTACTTCTTAATCCCTTCACCTTTTGTCACCCAGATCCCAACACCCCCACCCCTCTGACAACCAACAGTATGTACTGTGCCTATGAGTTTGTTTCTCTTTTGTTTGTTCATTTATATTATTCATTAGATTTGACATATTATTTGAAGTCATGTGGTACTTGTTTTCCTCTCACTGACTTATTTCAATCAGCATAATACCCTCTACGTCTAGCCATACTGTTGCAAATTTAAGATTTCATTCTTTTTTATGGCTGAGTAATACTCCATTGTATTACTTTTTTACCCACTCGTCTAATTATGGGCACTAGGTTTGCTTCCATAGCTTGGCTATTGTAAATAATGTTGCATTGAACGTAGGGGTGCATATATTCTTTTGAATTAGTGTTTCAGGATTCTTCAGATATGCCCAGAAGAGGAATCAGTGGATAATAAGGCAGTCCCAATTTTAACATTTTTAGAAATTACCATACTATTTTCCTTAGTGGCTATGCAATACATTTTAAAAGAAAATTTTAAAAAGTGAACAGCATGGATGGAACTGGAGAACATTATGCTAAGTGAAATAAGTCAGTCAGAGAAAGGTAAATATCACATGATCTCACTTATTTGTGGATTATAATGAACAACATAAACCGATGAACAAAAGCAGATCCAGAGTCATAGAAGCATCGGTCAAACCTTAGAGGGAAGGTAGGGGAGGGTGGGGGTAAGGGGGAGAGATCAACGAAAGGACTTGAATGCCTGCATATAAGCCCAGCCAATGGATGCAGACACCAGGGGGGTGAGGGCATGAGTAGGGGGGTAATAGGGAGATTAAGATATGTAATACCTTAATCAATAAAGAAAAAAAAAAGTGAAGGGCTAAGAGCCCTTAAATATAAAAGAGGCTTTGCATGTTATACAGTTAGCCTCCTTCGTCTATGTTAAGTATTACCCTTGAGCCTACTTACCTTAATTTTATTTTCTTCCAACAAATATGTGGCCATAGATTTTGCAATGATTTCAAAGAAAAACCATGAGTACTAAAATAAACAAAGAAATAAAATCAATCCTTAATAGTTACCCAAGTTTTTGAGCCTTAGCAAAGTTTAACAAATACATATGGGTCTTATCTCTAACATTAATAGCATTTTAAAGGGATCCCAATTCACACTCAAAGTTCCACAGAGTAACTTCAATTGGCAGAAAGATAAAGTACCTCAGAGCCAACTGTGATGTACAAATGGGCTTTTGGTAAGAATGTTTGCCTAATGGAAAATAATCCTATATAATAAAAGAGAAACATGCAAATTAGCCATCTCTCCACTACACTGAGGCCACGCCCACAAGCCATGCCCATCAGCCAATCCAAGTGACTATGCAAATTATCCGACAAAGATGGTAGTTAATTTGCATATGTAGATGTCAAGTGCCCCAGGAGGCAATGGTGGCTGTGGCCTTGGCTCCAGGGACTTTCGCCACCTGGGAGGCAAGGCCATAGCCACGCCTGTGGGCTCCCAGGATTTTTGTTAACCATCACTCCGAGACAAAAATGGCGGAGCCCATAGTGGCCAGGGTGGGATGCTGGCAGTGTTGTCCTGGCAATGCGAGCCCAGTGGCTGGCCCGGCAGCATGGAAGGAGGGGAGGGGCCTCAGGCCAGAGTCCACTTCAAGGAATGCCTCCTTCATCTATGTTAAGAGAGAGGGGAGGGCAGGGCCTTGGGCTGGAGTTCAGTCCCCCCACTTGCTGAAGCAGTGAAGGGGAGGGGCCTGGGGCTGGGATCAGCACCAGGGAGGGGAGAGGCCTGGGATCATAGTACCTGGCAAGGAATGCTGGGCTCATGGCGACGTGTTCAGCTTTAGAAGTTATTTACTAACCATCAATAAGTAAATAACTTCTAAAGCTGAACATGTGTGCTTGGCCCGGTGAACAGAGAAGAGGGTTGGGGCCTCGGGCCGGAGTCTGCAGCAAGGGATTCTGGCATCATTGCAGACTGGGCTGAGGGACCTCCCCCATGCACGAATTTCATGCATCAGGCTACTAGTGACAATAATAAGAGCCACCATTTGCGTGCCTACTATGTGCCAGAAATGATGTCTTAAATGCTTTCCTTATACTTTAGAAATAAGGGATTGAGGCTCAGAGATGCTAAATAATAGGCCCTGGTCATAGAACTATTAAGTGGTGGATACATGGTTCTAACCCATGTCTACATGATCCAAATTTTTTTCTATCATACATTTGACTGAGGGGGGAGGATGGGGAGGATGAAGAGAATGAAATTCTGGAGAACTTGAGGGAAAGGGATGCATGGGCAAAGTGACAAGGAAAGTGAGAGTCACGTGAAAAAAACGATGAAAGACTAGAACTGAATTGGGAGGGTATCAAACAAATATTTTTCTGGCTTCTTTTTCCCTGTTGCATCCTTACCCCTTACCTTTAAAAGTTTGTTTATTGCTAAAAAGTCTGCAGACTGTTTCAAAATTGCTATCATCGTAGTAGCCAGAATTTCATGTGTTAGCTGGATCTGAGGAACACTCGGTTTTTCAGGTCGGAAGCTATACTACAAATAAAGAAAATGAACCGTAAGGCAAAATTCTTCCACAAAATCAACTGCTCAGAAAGTAAGTTTTTTCCACAAACCTTTATGAAGGATCTTAAATAATTATCCAAGCCTTCTTCATGACACTGTGAGACGATATGTAAAAGAACCCTGAAACAACATTCACAGAAGCCAGCATGTCAGGCTAAAATTAATTATCACACTTTGATTGTTAGATAAGAGCTAAAAATTCCTATCACTGTCTGAATAATTGAAGGTGAGATGATGGCATCTTAACTAATAAAAGCGAAATATTAAAATTAACCGTTTCTCCGGGACAGGGTAAGCCACGCCCACTAGCCAATCAGAGCTGCTGTATGCAAATTAGCCCAGCCAAGATGGCAGAGGCCGCAACCCCAGTATGCAGCTTCTTCAGGGCTGCGGCCTCCACCATCTTGGGAGCCTCCCGCCTGGGAAGGCATCCAGCACCTTGGGCCTGAGGATGCCTTCCCAGGCGGGAGCCTGGGGTGGGGGAGGTGGGGACCAGGCGGCTGGGGTGATCGGCGCCACTGCAGCCTCGGCTTCCCAGGCGGGAGCCTTCCAGGGCATGGGGACGAGGCGGCCGGACCCCCGCGGGCCCCGTCCGGGAGGCCGCGGGGGTCCGGCCGGCGCCACCGCAGCCTCGGCTTCCTGGGCGGGAGCCTTCCAGGGCGCAGGGACGAGGTGGGTGGCCCGTAGGGTCAGTGGGAGCTGTGGCCAGCCTGAAAACTGCCCTCAGCCCCTCACCCAGGCTTGCTACACCCCCTGGGGTGAGGGTCTCCACTGGGGAGCTTGGCCAGCTTGCAAACAGACATTGGCCCCTCACCCAGGCTGGCCAGGCACACCAGCAGGTGGACATCCCCAGAGGGGTCCCAGACCGGGAGA
>PVJC01026699.1:0-23830 GCA_004026665.1 Murina feae
TTCCTTCCTTCTTCCCATTCTCCTTTTAAGCTCTACCAGCTCCCCCTTTATAACTTTTCTTCCCTCCCTCTTTTTCTCTCATCCTACCTTTGCCATACATTCTCCTCTACTTACTACTACTGTTTTAATACCTATCTATCTACCTGCCTAGTTATCCACTATCATTTATCTTTTTTTTCTTTTCTGACTTCTACTTTTAAAATCTGTCCCCAGTACACAACTATACTTGGTTTTCATTATATGCCCTACAGTTCACTCATACATCCTCTTTTTTTAACTCTGCTGTCCACTGACTCTTTTATAAAGTTCTTCCCTCCCTCCTGTTCCACCCCTCCCCCACCTGCTTACTTCCCCCCAAACTCTCTAGGGCTGCTGCTCCCTCTGCCCTGCCCCCTGCCCATCTCTCTGACTCTTGGCTCCCTCGGGGGTTCACCCCAGCTCTGAAGAGAGACCTGGGGCCTCTCACAGGAGACCCCCTGCCCCTGTGGCAGAGAAAATGGAGCCAACAAGAGAGGGGGCCCAGGAAGGGGTATGTGTGTGAGAGAGAGAGGGAGCAGCCCTCCTTCCCTCCTTAAAGCTTCCATGGGGAGGGGGCATTAACCCCCAGCTCAGGGATCAGCCCCAGCCATGTGTCAGCTGCCCATGCAGCCCCAGCATTGCAGCTGCAAAGCAGGAGCACCTCCACCTCTGGACCATCCACCCCTCCATTCAGGGACCCGCCAATGACACAGCTTCTGTCTCCCCTGGACTGCAGTGTGGGCTTGCTTCTCTCACCCGAGGCTGCGGCCTGGATCCCGGGGCAGGTGGCTTCTGCCATCTTGGCTGGGCTAATTTGCATACAGTGGCTCTGATTGGCTGATGGGTGTGACTTGGCTGGTGGGCGTGGCTTAGGAGTCCCAGAGAAACGGTCAATTTCAATATTATGCTTTTATTAGGGTAGATATATTTTATTGATTTTTCGTAGAGAGGAAAGGAGAGGAATAGAGAGCTAGAAACATCGATGAGAGAGAAACATTGATCAGCTGCCTCCTGCACACTCCCCACTGGGGATGTGCCCGCAACCAAGGTACATGCCCTTGACCAGAATCAAAACTGGGACCTCTCAGTCCGCAGGCTGATGCTCTATTCACTGAGCCAAACCGGTTAGGGCAATTCCACCCAATTTTAAAACATTATATAGATTCAGAAATCAAAATTCTCTAGTATTGGTGAAGGGGTAAATACATAGATCAATGGAACAGAATAAAGAACCCAGAAATAGACTCGTACAAGTATAGCTAACTGATTTTTGTCAAAAGGTACAAAAGCAATTCAATGGAGGAAAGGTAGATAGCCTTTTTAACTGGTGGTTGGAGCAATTATGCTTCCATAGGTAAAATGGTGAACCTCAACCTAAACCTCACGACTTAAAACAAAAATGATTGGAATGGATTGTGGATTTAAATATGAAATGTAAAATTAAACTTTTACAATTTAGACATAGGGGAAAATATTCAGGACAGTGGGCTAAGTGAAGAGTTCTTAGACCAGATACCAAAAGCACAATCCAGAAAAGAAAAATAACTCTAGCCGGTTGGGCTCAGTGGATACTGCATTGGCCAGTGGACCAAAGGATCCTGGGTTTGATTCTGATCAGGACCCCATACCTTGGTTGCAGGCTCCTTTCCGTCCCAGGTCCTGATTGGGGCTCATACGGGAAGCAACCAATCGATGCGTTTCTCTGACATCTATGTTTCTGTCTTTCCCTCTCCCACTCTCTCTAAAAATCAATTGGAAAATATCCTTAGGAGAGGATTTTTAAAAATAATAATAAATAAACATAAATAAATTGGACTTAATCAAAATTCAAATCTTTATGAAAATAACCAATTAAGAAGATGAAAACACAAGCTACAGATTGGGTGAAAAATGTTTCAAACCTGTATCTGAGACAGGACTTGTATGTAGAGTATATAAAGAACATTCAAAACTTAATGGTAACACTGACAGACATTTCACCAAAAGGGATATATGGATAGCAAATAAGCATGTGAAAAGATCTCAACATGGTTAGCTATCAGGGAAATGAAAAAAAAAAAAACGACAGTGAAATATCATTACATGCCTATTAGAACAGCCAGAATAAGAAATAGTGACAATACCAAATGTTGAGGATGTGAATAAACTGGTGATGGGAATGTAAAATGATACAGCTCTCCTGGAAAATAGTTTGTCCATTTCTTTAGAAAGCTAAACATACTCTTACTTATAGGACCCAGCAGTCATCCTGCTGGGCATTTATCCCAGAGAAATGAAAATGTATGTCTACACAAATGTTCATAGCAGATTTATTTGTAATATCTAAAAGTTAAAAACCAAATGTCCTTTAACAGGTGAATAGCTAAACAGGCTGTAGTATATCCACACCATCCAACACTACCCAGCAATTAAAATGAATGAATTATTGATATAAAAACTTGGATGAATCTCAAGGGAATTTATAGTGAGTGAAAAAGATCTTACATATTGTGATTGCATTAATAGAACATTCTTGAAATGACAAAATTGTAGAAATCGAGACTAGGTTAGTGGTTACCAAGGTTAAGAGGAGGATATAAAGGGATGTGAGTCGAGTTATAAAGGGGCAGACATAGGACATTGGTGGTAATGAATTGTTCAGAATTGTTACTGTGATCATAGATACAGGAAAGTATACATGTGGTAAAATATATAGCATGCACACACACGAGAACCTGTAAAAACAATGAAATCTGAATAGAATCTGGGCATTGTACTAGTATACATTTCATGTGTTTGACAGGGATTTATATAAGATGAAACCAGGTTAAGGGTATATGGCATCTCTGTACTATTTTTGCAACTTCCTGTGAACCTATAATCATTTCTAATTAAAAAGTTTAAAAACTCATAAAGCATTAGATGAAAGTCAATGGTGGTTCTCAATTAAAAATTTAGTAAAATAGAAATAAAATGGTGTTCGTAATATTAAAAAAAAAAAAGAGCCCTCACCCTAACCGATTTGGCTCAGTGAATAGAGCGTAGGCCTGCGGACTGAAAGGTCCCGGGTTCGATTCTGGTCAAGAGCATGTACCTTGGTTGCAGGCACATCCCCAGTGGAGAGTGTGCAGGAGGCAACTGATCAATGTTTCTCTCTCATCGGTGTTTCTAACTCTCTATCTCTCTCCCTTCCTCTCTGTAAAAAAATCAATAAAATATATATTTTTTAAAAAGCCCATGGACATGGACAATAGTGTGGTGATTGCAGAGCTTGAGGGGGTGGTGGAGTGGAAGAATGCATAGAGGAGATAAATAGTGATGGAAAAATCAAATATGTGTCAGACTAATAGCCAGCATCATGCTTGATGGGGACATATTATAGGAAGTCTCATTAAAACTATGCCTGCTGTTTTTACTTTGATTTTACATTCTAAAAGAGTTTGCTAATACAATTAAACAAAATCAAAGATATTTTAAAGACGGATAAAAGATTACTATTCATATCATCTACTTAAGTAATCTAAGGAAACCACTAAAAAGGTTAAAACTAATGATAGTCTAAAGGTGATATTATACAAAATAGCTCCAGAAATCAATAAATAGTTTACCTAGTTGGACATGATAATGGGGAAAAATATCTCATTTAAAATAACAGTAAAAATATTAAACGTCTGGAAATAAAGCTAACAAGCAAAGGGCAGAAACTGAATGAAATTCAGGTGCATTAAAGAATAATGTGAATAAGTCAAGAGAAAAATTATGGTTCTTTAATAGAAAAAAGTAAGTAAATTACTTTCAATAGGATTTGAAGTTTGTCTTTATTTTTTTTAAGAATTGAGGGTAACTTCCTTCTGTCTTGAATGTTCCCAGATTTTGGGTTTTTTTAAATTTTTGTTAATTTATAGCTTATCTGAACAGTTAATACTAATAATTTTAGTAAAGAGATCTTATTAATAGTGTATATGCATAATATATGTGCAGCTAGAATTAATCATGGAGCTGTAATTAGAAACTGTATTTCTGATTACTTTTTCAGAAATAAGTCTTGTTGCCAGATTGTGTGTTTATGCCTATGATAATTTTTAAATACACACACATTTTTTTTAATGCGTAAGTAGTTTGGATTTTTTTTTCCTCAGTCAACTCCAAACTTGTCTAAAACATTTTGTGTTAAGATACAGTTGAAGTATGGTGCTTAACAAAGGGGATGGGTGGGGAAGGAGGGATGAAAAGGGTAAAGGGAGGGATAAATCGTGATGGAAGGAGACTAGACATTGGGTGATGAGCACACAATGCAATATACAGATGATGTGTTATAGAATTGCACACCTGAAACATAAAAGCTATTAACCAATATTAGCCCAATAAATTTAATTTTATAAAGAGATACAGTTGATGCTACATAAGAATTTTGCTTAGATGTTAACCTCAGATTTATTGTGTATTTTGAGTAAATCCCATCTGTCTCATTTCACTTACTTGCAAGCTATCTTCTTTTTGTTATAAAGATGTTTATAAGACTGTGTTTAAGTAAATTATCTTAAGTGATTGTTAGTTATCAATAATGTATTGTGATCAGTTTGGCAAACATTTAAGCAGCACTTGTTTTATCCATGAGGAAACGAGGTTCAGGTAATCTTGCCACAACCACATAGCTTGAACTTTGAAGCCTAGTATAATAGTTATGTCTGTTTTAGGTAGGAGGGCTTCTTTAAGCCTCTGGAAACCAGAAGAAATTATTAACCTTGTTCCCGAGACTCTTAAATTAGCCAACCCAAGTAATGCATTAAACAGTTACCAGTCCTCTGATTTTTAGCCCTAGAAATGGAAGTGGATCCATTAGGGTAAGGACTCATCAGAATCCCCTCAGGTATTTGTATTTGTCATTTCTTGTGGCAAGATGAGCAGGAAGAAAGAGAAGCTAACACTTACTGGCATGGCTAGGCATAATGAGCTTTACCACAACCTTCAACATAACTAGCATCCAGATCTTGTGGATTGGAGAACTGAGACTCATGTTAAGTAACTTGCCCAAAGTCACACCTATAATAAAGGATAAAGCCAGGTTTTGAAATCATACATCAGGCTCCAAAGCCCATGATCTTTCCAACATTGTGATTTCCCAGACTGTCTAATCACAGGAATCATCTAAGATGCCTGTTTAAAAAATGAAATACTGAGCCATGGGGCTTCTGGAAGTTCTGATTCATTTTTGGTTTGTGGGTAGGCCAGGTAATATATCATGAATGGGAATCTTAGGTGATTCTGATCATCAGGCGGGTATGGGAAATACTACAAACTCCCCAAGTACTAAGAAGTAGGGTACAAAGGTATTGAGAAGGCAGGAATGGGGCTGGGCTGTCTGGGAGTAGACAGAGGCACTTAAAAAGAAAAGTTGACATTTTAATAATTTTCAATGCTAGCAAAATAAGGACAGTAAAATTGGATTGTGGAAATTAGAAAATTGCTAAAGTATCCTTAATCTGCACAGAAAAACTATGTTTTCTTTTCTGTTAGTATTTCTCTTTCATGTGACATTTATGCAATCCTTTCTTTGGCATTATTCTTGCTTACACTTGGGTACAAAGGCACCACTGAAGAATATAGATAAAACTATTTTGGACACAGAAGAGAAAGAAGTAATTAGAAATAACATAAGAACAGCTTTAAATACAGAATCAGTAATATTCTCAGGTGTAAAAATCTCACAAAATCTTAAATAACTTTAATCCTTAAAGTCATGGGATTATAACATTTCCAAGCTGGAAGAGCTCTTAGGTATCCACATATTTTATGCATGAGGAAAGCCACAACTGAGAGGCTTAAGGGCTTGCCCACAGTTAGGGGTATACTTTCAAATCCGTTCTGGCCAGGGTTCCACCAAACTCTTATGGATTGCAAATAAATACCAGAAAATAGTGACTTTTCCAAGTTCATGCTGCTTTTTAGAAATAAATTTAGTGACAAATCATGTTTACCATATCTTCTCTATTTATCTAATATTATAGTTTCTTCTTTTTTTGTTTGTCCTTTTGAGAATATAAATATATTCAAAGGAATCTCTTAGGAGATTATGCAGTTTAAAATATAATCATTGATCAGTGATGTTAGACAAATGAACCATTACCTCCTTAGAATAGTGTATTTAACAAATGGACAATTTCAGAATATGTGTTAAGGAAGAATTCTAATCTTTTCCACTTATTATAAAATGTTATTTTATAAATAGAGAAAAATGAAAATAACTAGATGCCTAAATGTGAATTCCAACAACAATATATGACAGCATTTATGTGTAGTAGTATGAGTTTTGGATTCAGACTTGGGTTCAGTTATCTTATCTACAAACTTAATAGTTCTGTGATCTTTAACACGTTATTAAATCTCAAACTAACTTTTTCCCATTACGATGCATAATGACATACCTTTCATGGCTTACTAATGATTAGTTGAGATTAAATGAGAGAATTTGTGTAACATAAGTTATACTTTGAACAAAATAAGAATTGCATAAATGATAGCTGTTATTAATATTTCCTTGAGCCAGTATTTATTTAGAAGAATATTAATTTCTGAATGAGGGCTTTAGTTTATTGCTTTATTCAATTTTTTATTATCATCAGAAGATATGATCTGCTCAATTTCTGCTTTTAAGAATTTTGGATTTTATGATCTGGAACACAGTCTTTTTTAAAAATTTATCTTTACTGTTGATAGTATTGCAGATGTCCCCTATGTTGTTGTTTTTTTTCCATTGACCCTATTGCCTGTGTCCATGAGCTATGCATATATGCATATAAGTTTTCTGGTTAATCTCCCTACACCCACCTCCCCACTCAATCTTTATAATTTTTCATAGATACTTGAAAATAACCTATATCCTTTTTACATTATAAAATTCATTATCTACTTATTCTCATAAATTACATCATATGGTTGGTCTTTACTTTGTGCATTATGCTAATTGACATTAGTCTGCTAAAATTCCTCCTATTTTGTTTCCATTTATAGTCCCCAAAATATCTTTGGTTTTTTGTTGTTAAGTTAGTCTGTGATTAAATGTCCAATACTATTTTGCATTTATTATTTTACTGATATGTTTGGAAAAAATAACACATGCTAATTATAGAAAATCTGAAAAATAGAGAAGCAAACACAGAAGGAAATGAACATATTTATTGTTACTATGAAATATCATTATTAAAAGATTTAAATGTGATTAAGACTAGGGGTTTTAGAATCAGATTTGGGTTTGAAATTAGGCTCTGCTTATTAACCTTAGGCAGGATATTAGATTTTTTTCATTTATTGTAGTATTTATTGAGCGCCTACAATCTGTCAGGCATTTTGCTAGGGATTGAGGACACAGTGCTTAAAAAGATTAACATACCCATCTTGGCTTAATTTCTTCAGTTTTAAATTAGTGATAATGCCTCAAAGTTGTCAGAAGCATCAAAGATGATCTATAGGATTTAGCACTTACCTGGTGCATGATAATTCCTTAGTAAATGGTAGTGGTTATTATTACTACATATATTAAGTACTAATTATATTTTTAGTCCAAATTAAATGACCTTTCTCATTGGCTTAAGGTTTTTGCCCTCACAATTTATTTTTGGCCTTAATCTTACAAACACTTGCTTTCTTTTTCTTTATGTTTTTCTATGCTTATTTGTTTTGTTTGGGTTTCTCTGTATTTTTATTTTTTTAATATAGTTCATTAATTTTTTACAGAGAGGAAGGGAGAGGGATAGAGAGTTAGAAACATCGATGAGAGATTAACATCGATCAGCTGCCTCTTGCACACCCCCCACTGGGGATGTGCCTGCAACCAGGGTACATGCCCCTGACTCGAATCGAACCTGGGTCCCTTCAGTCCACAGGCCAACACTCTATCCACTGAGCCAAAGCAGTCAGGGCTGGGTTTCTCTTTAAAGTGCTAAGTGAGTATGTGGATGTTTTAAGCTTTAAAATTTTTGTTATCAAGCATTTTAAACACATGCCACAGTAAAGAGAACAAGTATAATGAACCACCATATCCCAAAACCCAGCCTCAAGAATTATCACCACCCCTCCACGTACTCTTTCTTCCCCTCCTTGGCTCCAGTGGATTATTTTGAAGTTAATCCTAGATACATTGTCAGATGTAAATATTTACATCTGTATTTCTGAAAATATGAAGACTTTTAAAAATATAACTACCATATCATCATCATTCATAAAAACATCAGTAATTCTGTAACCCATTAAATATACAGTAAGACCGTTAATTTCCACTAGATACTTCACACTTTACATTTCTTTCATTACTTTGGAATTACCTCATTCTTCTTATTGTAAGTTTTTTATTGTGCTTGGGAGTTTTTTATTTTTTTCAGATGGATTGTTTGTGAAGGAGGTTATGAAATAGTGATGAAATAGTTATGGAACTGGAAAGACCTGGGTTTGAATCTTGCTTCTGCCATTCACTAACTTTGCTGAGCCTTTGTTTCTCATCTGTAAAACAGGGAAAATTATGCCTACCTCGTGACCTTAGGGTTGAATGTAATGCCTGTGTAAAGTACTATTCACAGTCTGCCAGTTACTATCTTCTAGTGATTTGGACTGAAATAAGTAAATAAAATTCTTGGTTCTTGTATGTTTTTTAAAACACTGCAAATTTTGTATTTACTAGCTAATTACTAAAAATAGTGGTTTTTAAATATTCTTTTAGGACAGAAAATTTAGAATCTTTGGTTTCTCCCTTCTTCCACTAACTCTTATTTTGAGTTCACATTAATTTAGCCTGAGATTATAGATCTTACCTTTAACTTTCTAAAGTTTTATTGATTATATACTTATATCAATTTTTTTCCTTCATTTTTGACCCTTTTTTTAAAGTGGGCTTAACTATTCCACCCAGTTATTTCTAGATATTAAGGTGGCGTCAGTATACTTTAGCATTTCTTTCCTACTTCAATATTCTTGAATTCTTATTTTGATTCTCTTTCAATAGTCTAGGACATGCCTTTGAACAATTTATGAAAAAAGGTACTACCAGAATGGTGACATTTATAAGGCTTTGCAAACGTAAGAATAATTTCCTGTGGCATTTGTACATGAAAAACTAGGACAAGGTATAAAATTCTTAGATCATAATTTTTCCCTTTCAACTCTGTGTCATTACTTCATTGTCTTCTGGCATTTTATTGTTGCAGGGGAAAACTCTGAGGTCAATCTGGTTTTAGTTCCTTTGAAAATAACCTATTTTTTTCTGCTTGTATGCTTATAGGATTATGTCTTTATCCTTGAAATTTAAAAACATTTGCCAGGACATGTCTTGGTGTTGATGATCTCTGTTGAACCTTCTCAGTCTCCAGTCTCAGGTATTTTTTTTCGGAACTGGAAAGTTTTCTTATACTTTTGATTGATTAAACTGCTCTGTTTTTTCTTTAGGAACATTTGTATTCATAGATTATTTCTATGTCTGTCCTCCATAGTTTTTAAATATTTTCTTTCATTTTCTTTTTCATGTACTCAAGTTTGTCCTCCGTGGCATGGATTCCGTTTTCTGCAGTGTCAATTCTAATACTTGCTATTCACAATGCAGATTTAATTTTGGCTACCGTGTTTTCTTTTCTTCTTATTTCAACATATTCTTGTTTCATAAGCAGAATTCCCCTTAGGGGTACACTCTAAAAAACATGAGGTGGATTCAGGCCTAAAATGTATCTATTTTCTAAGGCCAAAACCACAGGACCAGAAAGGAAAGAAAAAACTTCTTAAAATGAAGATATAACCAGAGGTCATTTCTACCCTTGTCTAGAAAATAGAACAGTCTTGACTACTAGCAGGTCTTTAGTTGCTGGAGGAATAGCAAAGTAGGTATAAGGGCACCTTATCTAGAATAAATGGACTTTTCTAATTACATTGTTTATATCTTTAAAAATAAAATATAATAAATGCATATAATTTTGAAAATAGAGTACAAAGAAGAAAATCCTATGACCCAGGTAACTACTGATAAAATATTATATATACTTTGCTACTTACATACACACATACTGGAAGAGGGTGCAAAATTGGGGTCATACTACATAGTTTTGTATCCCTTTTAATTTAATATATTGCAAACATATCTTTGCATCATTAATTTTTCTTTGAGGCCCTGATTTTAACCATTGCATAGTACTCCTACATATGAATAGATGTATTATGATTTATTTTACCAGTCCCCTGTTGGTCATTTAGATTGTTTTCTATTTTTCAGTATAATGAGTATGATGACTATCACTGTACATTAAGTCTTTATGCACATCTCTGATATTTCCTTAGGATAAATGAGGAGCTGATTCTTAATCCTGTCACATTGGTAAGGATTATATACCTTCCTTATTAAGAATATAAAATGCTTGTTTCTTGTTGTTTCAATGTGATTGCATAGATTCTTTGGATTCTGAAAAATCTGATCATATCTTAACTGAAGTTTGAGAGAGGTTTCTAATGCCTCATCCTCAGCACCTTCATGGAACTCCTGTTACACACTTTGGGCAGGAAAACCATCACTGATATCATGAGCTTGGAAGGCAAATATACTTGTGGAAACTTGAAGGTGGTTAAAAAAAAAGTATGGTCATGCTCATTCCTACAACCTGGGTCTCCACTAGGGCCCTGGACCCTTTCTTTTCCTCTTCCCTCCCTCTTATTTAAGGCTGTTGTTCTCTGAGGAATTCTTTTTTCCCAGTGATCATATATAACATTTCATTTTTAGGTAGGAAAATGTCAGTACATGGTGTATGTCCTAATAAGTTAAAATTAGCATGTAATGGGACAGAGAAATTTTTAGTCCCAGTATATTTGTATATGATGATCTCCTGCTAATTCAAAGCATTTTTTAAATTTTATTTTAGATTTTCTTCAAAGGTGTCAAACAGTAGCCTGGAAATATACATTATTATAACACGCCATTACAACAAAATCTGTTTAGTAGGGCTACTTAAAATGGATTTTTTAAAATAGTAAAATGTTCTTATTTTTAACATTTGTGAATTTTCCTTTAAATACTAGGGGATATTCTAGAAGTCCTAAAACCTTGATTCAGAACAACTGATTTGAATTGTTCAGCCTCTTTAATTTAAACCAGGAAAATGATCTTAAGTGATAATTTTATATCATAATATTAGACGTTATTTTGAAAATAATTCCTACTGAAACTCAAGCTGACAGTCTCCTTTATCTGATTTGTTCTGATGAGACCCATAGTATATGTTATCTGATTTTTTACTTTTACACATTTCAGACTAATGGAGTATAGCGTGATTAGAATTTTCTAACCTTTTCCAGTATTTCACATAATATTTGCATATGTACAATCTGCCAAGCTTTGCAGTTTTTTGGCTGGAAGGCATTATAGTGGGATGAGAAAGGACAAATACATTTGCCTCTCTTTTAAACTATTTTTTGTCTGCTCTCATTCTTTAGCCACATTGTATAAAAATATACCATGCATATGAATGATCTCTTCCACCCTGCTTGATAGGAATTTGGCTGTACTAAGTGGTGAAACAGGTATCTTCAACACTCTTTTGTAGTTGTTCACTGAATTGCATTTAGAAGTTAACTATAGAAATATAAGTGTTTCACAGTCAATTGAGGCAAAAGAGGGGACAGGAAGTAGTATTTATTGAGCTTCTACTGTCCCTTGGTGGATCCTTTTAATTACATTACTGTGAGGTGGATATTATATGCATCTTACAGATGAAGAAACTGAGGCTCAAAATGTAAGTAACTTACCCAAGGTCAGATAACTATAGCAGTAAGTGAGAGGATGGGGTTTAAATATGGTACTAGCCAGATTCAGACCACCTGCTTTCTCTGTTTCTTTGAATTAGAGGAGTAAGTTTTCTAGTTTAATAGATGCTCTTTCTTGAACTTTTGAAACTATAGGAATTGCAGTATTGAGTCTGACTGATGGTCCATGTAACCTAATCTTTAATTAAGCCAAGAGTCTTTTTTCAAAAAGGAAACTTCTTTGCTGCAGAAGTAACTGCATTTATAACAGATAACATTTGAATCCTTCTTTTGATGAAATGATACCAAACATTTGTTGAAGTAAAAATCCGTTTTTGGTAGATCTTTGTAAAGATACTGCACTGCTATTAGCCTCCATATTTTCTTGCTTTAAAAATTAAATTGTTCAAAATTTTAATCTTTGCTAAACTCAGAAAGGAGGTAGATATTTTTGCAAAAAGTAGAGCATAAAATCCCTTTAGATCATGTTTTACTCAATGTTTTTTTTCTTGGATTGCTTTGTTAATGTATTTGTGTTAATTAGCTGCGTAAGGAGTTAAGAAAATAAAATATATTATAAAATTTATGGATCACATGAAGCTGAAAATAGTAAAGAGGCTGATAGCCAGATTCGGAATCTAATCTATAGAGGCTAGCCATAGATCAGAACTGGAAAAAGATGAAACAAAAATTTCAAATAAGATTTTATTCATGAGACTATGAGTAACAACTACAAAACAGAGGATACAGGACTTAGTTGTAATGTAAATAAAAAAGACAAGTGGGGAAGAAAGAGGTCCTAATATAAGGTGACAGGAGAAGATTTATTTGACTTTGGGTAGTGGGCACACGGTGCAATATACAGATCTTGTAACATAGAAACCCACACCTGAAACCTGTATGTTTCATGTTGACCAATGTCACCCCAATCTATACTAGTAAAAGGGTAATATGCTAATTAGACCAGACATCCTTCTGGACAAAGCTATGGTGGTGGGAGCCAAGGCAGAGGCAGTTAGGGGCGAACAGGCCAGCAGGGGAGGGCAGTTAGGGGTGATCAGGCTGGCAGGCAGAGGCAGTTAAGGGCGATCAGGCAGGCAGGCAGGCAGGTGATCGGTTAGGAGCCAGCGGTCCCTTATTGCAAGAGGGATGTCCAACTGCCGGTTTAGGCCTGATTCCTGTGGGACATTCCCTGAGGGGTCCCGGATTGGAGAGGGTGCAGGCCAGGCTGAGGGGACCCCCCCCCCTCCTGTGCACAAATGTCGTGCACCAGGCCTCTAGTCAATTTAATAAATAAATAAAGAAGATGAGGATTTAATCAACAGATAACTTAGTTTGGCTCAGCAATGTGTTGTGGCCATTCCAAAAACATTGCATGTGTGAATTGCAGTAATATTAGAGTTATTTAAGATAATAAAGAAAATAATGCCCTTTATATTGATCATATCAAGGTTGGCATGTTCACTGCAATTCTGTATACCACTTTTTAAGAGGAATTGGATGCATGCTCAGAAAGAAGATAGTCTCATCTGTGTAAAAGGAATGTTTGAAGGAACTTG
Source organism: Murina feae (assembly GCA_004026665.1). NCBI lineage: Eukaryota > Metazoa > Chordata > Mammalia > Chiroptera > Vespertilionidae > Murina > Murina feae. The sequence goes on from PVJC01026699.1 coordinate 13,326, forward strand.
AGCTATCTAGAAAAGAGCAGCCTTGGGGTGGTTTATAGTTATAGCTGTAGATTTACTTCCTATGACTTTTCAGATATGGTACAGGCAAGTTAGCCATCCATATATTAATAATCCCCTTAAAGGAAATTTGTTGCTGAGGAAAGTTACTATGTAATGAATTTTATCTAGCAACCAAAGCTTTTTCTCATATGGCGTAGTAGGCTGCCTGGTGAAGTAGTACATTCTTGTCTTGATAGTGTTCAAATAGAAATGAGAATGGGATAGAAGGAACCAAAGCATATGATGTATATTTAGAACAGAAGACTTTCAAGATCCCTTACAAATCCTAAACTTCTTTTTATTCTAAGATCAAAAGGACTTTATGGAGTATTATTTTATCCTCAATAATCTACCTCACCTTAATAGTTATTTGCATTGGTATAGATAGCTCTTTATAGAAAGACTGCTTTATAGAAAGCAGTCTATACTTAGTTTTGAGCCTAACAATGACCCATTGCATAGACAGGGCAAGTATACTCATTTTGAGCAGATAAAGTAACAGTATAGGAGAGAATTTCAATTGCCCCCCCATAAAGCTTATAAGTGACAGACCTAGGACTCTACCCCTGATCCACCAATTCCAAGTGTAACGTTTCTGCTGTACCAGTTTGCCTTAAAAGTAAGTTATAAGTTGTGATTCTTGCTTTGCATACATGAAAGTTGCAAGGGGCAGATGGTTCTCAAATTTTATTCCCATGGGAAATATAAGTATAGCTCTAGTTAGACCTGGGTTCTAAAATTCTAATATTAGGAGAGATGTTGAGCAGCTTATTATAGAAAAAGAACTCTGTACAATTAATGAGAAAGTCTAGTTTGGATTACTAGATGAGTAGTGATAACACTAAGATACCAAACACAGGAGAAGTAGCAGATTGGTGGGCCACAGAGGGGGTGATTGAATTGAATTTTGGACAGAATTAAAATAGCTAAAATTGATTGTTTACTAAGTGCCAGGCACAGTGCTTAGGGTTTTATATCATTTACCTCTTTAGTCTTCAGAATTCTCTGAAGATAAGACTTTTTATTTTTTTTATTTTTTATTTTTTTTTTAAGATAAGACTTTTTAATCTTTACTTTCCAAATGAAGAAACCGAAGCTTTGCTAGTTTAAATCATTTATCTAATGCTTCATAATTAGCAGAAATCTGATCTAGGTTTCTGACTCCAAAGCCAATGTTCTTTTAAGATCTAGTTTTAATTTCATCTGGGATGCCCAAATAAAAATAATCAGTGTTCAGTTGAATATATGGTTGTGGCTCTTAGGAGAAAAATGTATCCTGGAGTTGAGTCTTTGCCTTAGAAATGGGCCTCTAAAAGTGTCTTAAGAAAATAAAGATCTTATACCTGCCTCCCCTTTTCTGCATTTTGGCACCATTTCTGTGCTTTATAATATTGTATAGGCATTTCCTAGTATAGGAACATATTCTGTGAGTGTTTTAAAATGTAAGATACCCTTTTTATGGGTTAGTAGAACTGTGAGATCCTCTAGGATGGATCTCTAAGATGGGTGGCATGTTTGTTAACCTTTCATCTCCAGCTTGGTGTCTAGAACATAGCAAAAATGAAATGAAATGGATGGATGGATGGATGGATGAATAGGGATTGGGAGAACAGAGAAAGGAGTTCAAATTCAGAGCAGCTGCCTCATGAGGGGTATAGAGTAGTGTGTGGGTTATTACCTTTTATTTTCTAGTTATAGTGCTCCAAAGATGATTAGCTTAGATTCTTGTCCATTTGCTGAATTAACAAGTGGTCAAGGGTATTTATGCCTTTTTCCAGTGAGGGAACTAGAGAAGACACTGTATGTTCCTGACTCTGGTTTTGTTTTATTTTGTTTTAAATTACACAAATTATACATATTCGTTGTAGAAACATTAGAAAATTCAAACAAGCAAAAACAACTTAAATTGTCTAAAATTCTACCACCCAGAGATAGCCATTGTTAACATTTTGATGTATATCCTTCCAGAGTTTTTCCCATAGAAATATATACATTGAAACATGTATATATTTATTTAAAATGGGATCATTACAATCCATATTGTTTTGTAAACTGCTTTTTCACTTATTACATGTGACTGTCTTTTCATGTCAATAAATTTACATCTTTATCATCATTTTTAATGACTGCATAGTATTCCATAATGTGGATGTACCAAATATATTTAACTAGTTCTCTGTTGTTAGGAATTTAGATTTCCAATTGGGAGTTCTTTTTGGAAAAAGTTATGGTGAGCATTCTTGTATGTACATCTTTGCACACTTGTCCATTGTTTTAAAAAAAAAAGTAGAAATGATGGGCCATTTTTAATACAGACTTATATTGCCTTCCTGAAAGGTTGAGCTGATTTACACTTTCTCTAGCATTATATCCTGAGTGCTCTTTCCCCCATATTAGTGCTCGTGGTTATTTTTTTGTAAATCATTACCAATTTGAAAGGCAGAGGTATCTTATGGTTAAATGCATTTCCTTGATTACTATTAAGGCTGAACTCTTTTTTCCCTTATTGCTCTTTTCTGCTGAGGTTCATCATTTTTTCTTACAGGTTTGAAAAACAAAGCTCTTTATTATTAGGATACCAACCCTTTTGTCATATGTTGCTTTTAATTTTTGTAATCAATTTGTCTTTTAACATTTTTGTGTCTAGTAGAAGTTTTTTTTCTTTATTACTTTCACCCTACTTACCCCATAAGTATTATTCACCTGTATTTTCTTCTAATACTTAGTTTTCTTTTTGACATTTTTTAAAATTTATCTTTATTGTTGAAAGTATTACAGATGTCCCATTTTTCCCCGTTGACCCCCTTCACCCTGCACCCATCCCCCCAGGCCTTCACCACACTATTGTCTGTGTCCATGGGTTAGGCATATATGCATATAAGTTCTTTGGTTAATCTTTTCCCACCCATCCAGCCACCCCAACCTTCCCTCAAAGATTTGACAGCACTATTGAATTTTTTTTAACATTTATATGCTAAATCCATCTGGAATCTATTTTGATATAGATATCTAGCTTAATTTCCCCCTGAAATAATCAGTTGCCCTGATTATCAATGGAGTTGGAATTTAGAATGTTTTTCCCATAGAAAGTGTTATAAATTAAGTTTGATGAGGTTTGAATAAGATCATTTGTAATGCATTTAACTATTAAAATAAATTCAAGAGCTCACCTGGAAAGGTAATTATCATTTATTATATCATTTCCATTGAAAAATGTTTTTATAGTTTAAAATAAACAATTTACATGTTAACTTTTGAAGCATAGCCCTGTTGCAAATTGGCAACTGTTTACTTATATAGTTGTTCTGTACTTCATTAGTACCCTTTAGGGGTAAAAATATTCCTATGTGATTTTGTTTTGTCTGCCTTCATTTAACTTTAACTAATGTAAGATCTGCTTTGGTAACTTTCTACTTGCTGTGCTTTTCACAGAATGGACAGCAAATTATGGATGAACCTATGGGAGAGGAAGAGATTAATCCACAAACTGTAAGTAAAATTTTACATAATAAGGGATATAGATAAATCAAGTACCATAAAATTTAAGTATTCATACTTTTAAACTGAGCAAAATAAAGATTTTATGGTATTAGAAAATTGTTGATGGTTTCACATAAATTTTACCAAAATTCCTTCTTGAATATGCCAGTGACATTTAGAAACTGATTTTAAAAGAATGGAAAAAAATTGCTCTCATATTATTCAAAGTTTTCGTTAATACTTTAAAGCTTATTTTTTCAACCAAATCATAGATTTATTGGAGAGTAGTAAATAGATTGTCTCTCCATGCAAGATAACCATGGTTAACAGCTCACTTGTTATTTTCTTTTTGTTCTGTACATAAGACAATTATTGCTGATATTTATAAAATACATATATTCTGCAGTTCATTTTCATTTAATATTTTAAACATCTTTTATGACAAAAATGTAGATCTACGTATTTTAAATGATTGCATAACAGTGTTTTATACATGTCCTATACTTAATGTAATTTTCCCCTATTTGTTTTCTGGAACTTGTGTTTTATTATTACCTATAATAATAAAAGTATAATATGCTAATTAGACCAGATGTCCTTCCAGACAAAGCTGGGGCTGCAAGGGAAGCCTGGGTCCTGGGTGCCAGAGGGAAGCCAGTGCCGGCAGCCAGGGGAGGGCAGGCCTACTCTTGCACGAATTTCGTACATCAGGCCTCTAGTCTATATATAAAAGGCTAATATGCTAAGTGTCCGGGTAATGATGTTATGTAGCAATGCCAGGCTTCCTCTCCCTAGCGACTAGCCTCCATGCAGTTTCTTCAGCCCAGGAACATGACTTGCTTTATAGCCAGGTGGAAACATTTTACACTGTAACCAAATGTCTGTGAAGTGTTTTCCCATGCCTCATCTCATTTGATCCTCACAGAAGTCCTGGAGCAGGTAGATAGGAGACTCAGTACAATCCTATTTTTTTTTCATTAGCTGGAAAATGGAGATTTGGAAAGTTGACCCAACTAAAAAGAAGTAATAAATGGTGGACCTTGAAAGTGACTTCAGGTTTTCTCACTGTGCAGAATATAGTCAAACACTGCTGCAGTTAAATATTTTACCCTTTGTTCTCCCTGTGTGATCTACAATAATAATCTGCTTCATGTTGGTATTTACTGCCATGTTGCTGACAATTACCTGAAAGAGAAGTTGGGGTGCTTCACTGGGCTGGGAAAAGTTAGCTAAATCAGAAAGCAGGACTAGTTAGGCAAGTTAATTCTATATCTATAAAAGGCTAAATTGACTCGTGCATGTGTGTTATATATAAAGCTCTCACTGGTGCCAGTTACATATGTTTTGATCTGTCATTCTATTATAGAGAAAGGGCAAATAGTGATGTTAAAATATTTCTTCTAATTAATTTATTTTCAATGTGCACAAATTCATGCACCAAGAAACTAGTAGTCTTAGAAAAGAATGAGCTGGCACAAAAGGTATGAACATTTAAATCTCAGTAGACACTGCCAAATTGCCTATCAGACAAAAACTTTCATGTTGAATAGGGTATGGTCAAGCAAGATAGTCAACATTGGATATTATCAGAAATTATTTTTAATTTGGGCCCACTCTAAGTAAATAATTCTTTCCCATTCAATTTGCATCTCATTTTATTATTAGTGAAGTTGAGTATTTTTGTGTTGGTCCAATTTTCTTTGGGGATACTTGTCTCCTTATGATCTGTATTATTTCTGTACATATTCTGGATATTAACTCCATGTTTATAACATATCTTACAAATATTTTCTCCCTATTTTTAAAGATTGATTATGTTGTCTGTTATTGCATATGTACATAAGTTTTCTTTTTTGTGGAATCAGATCTGGCTAGTGGGTTTCATGTTTTGGTTATCCTTTCTTGCACCAAGGTTTTAAATATATTCTCTTACATTTTCACCTACCACTTTTATGGTTTTATTTTTAGCATTTAGCTCTGGATGTACTTGGAATTTTAGTACCTACTGTGATGTAGATAGAAATCTAACCTTCCTTTCTAAATAAATACCCTGTTGCCCTAATCTCTACTTATTGAATACATAAACACATTCACCCGGGTGGTGTGGCTCAGTGGTTGAGCGTGGGCCTATGAACCAGGAGGTCATGGTTCTATTCCTGGTCAGGGCACATACGTGGGTTGTGGGCTTGATTCCCAGTGGGAGGAGTGCATATGCAGCAGCCAATCGATGATTCTCTCTTATCATTAATGATTGTCTCTCCTTTTCTCCCTCTCCCTTCTTTCCTCTGAAATGAAAACATACTTTAAAAAATTCATTCCCACTCATTTAAGATCCTTCTTTTATCATATATAAAATTGCCATATACCCAGTTGTATCGGTTTCCTAAGGCTGCCCTAATAAAGTACCACAAGCTGGGTGGTGTAAAACACATCACTCCAACCTCTACCTCTGTTGTCACACAGCATTCTCCCTGTGTGTCTCTGTATCCAGATTTTCCTCTTATAAAGACACCAGTCTATTGGTTTAGGGCTCATCCTACTCCATTTTGATAGCATCTTAATATTATTATATCTGCAAAGACCCTATTTTCAAATAAGATCACATTCACAGGTACAGTGGATTAGAACTTGAACATACCTTTTTAACAGTTTTTTTAAATTTTATTTTTCTTTTTTTAATATATTTTTATTGATTTCAGAGAGGAAGGGAGAGAGAGATAGAAACATCAATGATGAGAGAGAATCATTGATTGACTGCCTCATGCATGCCCCACACTTGGCACTGAGCCTGAAATCTGCGCATTTGCCCTGACCAGAAATTGAACCTTGACTTCCTGGTTCATAGTTCAGTGTTCAACCCGTGAATCATGCTGGCCAGGATTCTTTTTCAATTATATTTGACATACCATATTCAACATAGTGATTAGACATTTATATACCCCTTACAGAGTGATAACCCCAATAAGTCTAGTGCCCATGTGGCACTATGTAAAGTATAGCATAGAGAGTATTGAACATACCTTTTGGAGGACATAATTCAACCTACAACATCTCTGAAGATTGTGACTTCACATACAGTTTCAGTTACTGTAAATAATATTATTTTAATAATATTGAGTCTTCACATCCAAGGACATTCATTTATTTTTATATTCTTTTATAAACTTTATCAAAATTTTATGGTTTTGTCTATTTCTTATTAAGATAATTCTGGGGCCCTGGTCATTTTGGCTCAGTGGATAGAGCGTCAGCCTGCGGACTCAAGGGTCCCAGGTTCAATTCCAGTCAAGGGCATGTACCTTGGTTGCAGGCACATCCCCAGCAGGGGGTGTGCAAGAGGCAGCTGATTGATGTTTCTCTCTCATTGATGTTTCTAACTCTCTATCCCTCTCCCTTCCTATCTGTAAAATATCAGTAAAATATATTTTCTTAAAAAAAGATAATTCTGGGAATTTTGTAGGTTTCGTTATATTGTAAGAGGGATACCTTCTCTGCTGTGTCTTTAAATAAAGTCCAAACTCTGCAGTGTAACCTACCAGGCCCTGCATAATGAGGCCTTGCATACTTCTTTATATCCTCCCTGGACACACACATCTACCCTATACTGAAAGTCTAATCACTCAAATGTATCAGGTTCTCTTTTGCTCCTGTGCCTTCAGAGGTGATATTCCCTGTCCCAGAATTTTTTTTCCCTTACCACCCTCTTCAATTTAATTCCTGATCATCCTTCAGATCCACATTTTGGTATCTCTGCAACTGAGACATCTTCCTGATACAACTGTCACTTCCATTTTCAACTTGAGTTTTTCCTTTCTGCAGCCACAGTAGTCCATGCATGCCATACGTAGCAGCACCACACTAGATTTTATTGCTTATTTATTTGTTTATATTCCCTACTAAACTGTGAGCTGCATGAGGCAGTGACCATGTCTGATATATTCCTTGGTTATATCTAGCACCCCAATAAGTGCCTGTTAATTAAATGAATGCATGAATTATGCTTTAGCTAGCACAGGACCCAAGCAGAGCATTCCAGATTATAGGAATTAGGTTTAACTGTAACATAGAAGCCTAATATTTAATATTTATTTAATGGCATTAAATCCAAAAGATTGTCAAAATGTGTTAGCTTTATACCTTATTTGCCTTTAATGTACAATTATTTTTTTTATTTTGTCAGTTATTGATAATTTAAATAGCAAATATTGAGATGTCATATTAGTTATCTATTTGACGCATAACAAATTACCCCAAATTTAGTAGCTTGAAACAACATGCACTTATTATCTCTCAGTTTCTGTGGGCCAGGAATCTGTGTACAGCTTAACCGGGTTCTTTGGGTCAGAGTCTCATAGACTGCAGTCAAGCAGTTGGCCAGGGCTAGAATCTCATCTGAAACTTAATGTGGAGAAAGATCTACTTCCAAGCTGACATGTTTGTTGGCCCAGATTCCTGGCCTATAGAAACTACGAGATAATAATTGTATGTGTGGAATTTGTCAATTGGTAGGCTCTCCAGTAGGTTGAACAGCTCTTTTTCCATGGGCTAGAATGCAGAGTGTAATGATTAGCCAGTTTTGACCACAAGATCATAGGATGGATGGAGGATAACAAGAGAAAAGAAACCTGCGTCTTTAATGACCTAATAATCTAGCAACACCTCTTCACTCTAACATATCCTGTTACCTATGGAGTGCTCCATGAGAGGAAAATAGACACATATCCTGTTTGAGTCATCACATTTGGAGATCTTTTTGTTACAGCAGCTTAGTTTGTAACTACGGGTAATCGTTCATTAACCAAGTAGTTAATGAATGTCTATTGGGTGCCAAGAACTCTATTAGGTTGCTGGAGACACCTAAAAGCATATAAGGGAAACTTTTAGTTTTAAAATGGAAAGATAAAGCTGCTTTAGGCCTCTTCTCTGAGAAATTATCACCCAAAACAATAAGAAACAGAAATGTGGTCTTTGAAATTAGAAGACTGCTGTAATTGAATCAAGGTATGTAATTATGAAAAGAAGATAAGAGTCCTAACAAGAGGAACCTAAATACTTTTTAGAGGAGTATATCAGCAGGAAGCAAGCCTTATTCAGAGACCCAAATCTCCAGATGAGCTTACGAATGATGTTATCAAGTACTATGGAAAGTGAAGATATGGCGTGCAGCTGAAAACAGAGATTGGTTGAATGACTATATAAAGAGCTTATACTCTCTCCTCTCCCCAGAAAAGACAAAAAGGTATTTCATAGGGAAAAATGAACCAGAGAGACTCCAGACTTGGTAAGACCCAGGCATAGTAGGAAGTGAGGTGAGCCACTGGGCTAGAAATAGGGAGATCAAGAAAAAGCCTACTAAGTTGCCCCTCATGTTGTCCCTTGAATATGTCCCCTGGTTTCTGTTTGCGGTGGAGCCATTCCATTTTGGCTGTATTCTCCGCTTTTTTGCACCTCGTCTCTTCCTCCCTTCCCTTTATTATTTGCCCTGCAATCTGACTCCTTCCCATATCCTAGATCCACTTCTCTTCTATTTGTAATTTTAATGCTGTTTTCCTTCTGGCTTCTTAAAGGCATGATCCTTTCTTGTCTTTAAGCATCTGAAATAAAAACTTATATTTCCTCCACATATCTCATCTAATCTAATAAAAGAGTAATATGCAAATTAGGCATTACTCCACTACACCTAAACCATGCCCACCAGCCAAGCCACACCCCACCAACCAGAGTGACTATATACAAATTAAACCAGCCAAGATGGCGGCTGGCAGCCACGGAGCTAGAGCAAACAGGAGTCTTGCTTGCCCCAGCTATGGAAGAAGCTAAACTTCCTGCCTGCCTAGGCTGGCTGTGGCCTCTGCTCAAGGCAACAAAGTTTTAATTATAGAAGCCACAGAGCTAGAGCAAACAGGAGGCTTGCTTGCCCCAGCTATGGAAGAAGCTAAACTTCCCACCTGCCTAGGCTGGCTGTGGCCTCCGCTCAAGGCAACAAAGTTTCCATTATAGAAGATAAATGAATCCCAGATACCTGCTCCTATCCAGCCTCACTGGGGGCTGTGCCCAGCCTGCAAACAGCCATCAGCCCCTCACCCAAATGGCCCCACCCTCATGGGGTGAGGGTCCCTGCTGGGTGGCTTGGCCAGCTTGCAAACAGCCATCAGCCCCTCTCCCAGGCTGGCCAGGCACCCCAGCAGGACCCCCCCACCCTGAAGGGGCTGTTACCAGCCTGCAAACAGCCTTCAGCCCCTCACCCAGGCTGGCCAGGCACTCTGGCGGGGGGGACACCCACCCTGAAGGGGCTGTGGCCAGCCTGTAAAAAGCCATCTGCCCCTCACCCATGCTGGCCAGGCACCCCAGCAAGACCCCCACCCTGATCCAGGACACCCTTCAGGGCAAACCAGCCAGCCCCCACCCATGCACCAGGCCTCTATCCTATATAATCTAATATAATAAAAGAGAAACATGCAAATTTGACCGTTACCACCAGCCAATCAGAGCGGCTGTATGCAAATTAAGCCAAGATGGAGGCCAACAGCCATGGAGCTAGAGCAAACCAGAGGATTCTGTTGCAACTGCCTGCCTAGGCTGGCTGAGCCTCTGCTCACAGCCACGCCCACCAGCCAATCAGAGCAGCTGTATGCAAATTAACCCAGCCAAGATGGAGGCTGGCAGGGCGGCTCTGCACTGGGAGCCTCCACGGCCGGCCGGCACAGCTGTGCCAGGTGTGTCAGCTCAGTGGGAGGGGGGATCCGGCCTGGGGCCTCCTCGGGGCATCCAGGAGCAGCTGTCCTGGGTCTGCTGCCTGGCTCCACCCCCCGGGGGCCTCTACCAGGTGTGTGGGAGAGTGGGTCCTCCACAGGGCTTGCAGGAGCAGCCATCCTGGGTCCACGGCCTGGCTCCACCCCCCAGGAGCCTCCTCGGGGCATCCAGGAGCAGCTGTCCTGGGTCCGCTGCCTGGCTCTGCCCCCTGGGGGCCTCCCCGGGGCATGTGG
>PVJC01026700.1:0-23830 GCA_004026665.1 Murina feae
AGCTTGGGAGGCAGGCCGCACCCAGCCCTGGTCACAGCTCAAAAAAGAGAACAACATGCAGGGGAGGGCAAGAGTCTGAGAGATCATCATAGAGGGGGTGCCTGCTCCAAGCCTTGACGGTGTGCCTGGGGGCAGGCCCCCAGCAGGTAGACACACACAGGAGGACTGCTCCGAGCCTCAGATGCGGCTGGGGGCAGGTTCCCAGTGGTGACACACACACACACACACACACACACACACACAGAAGGCGCCTGGCAGACTGGGGCCATCATAGGACATCCACTGAGGGGTCCCAGACTGTGAGAGGGCACAGGCCGGGCTGAGGGACTCCCTGCACCCCGAGTGCACAAATTTTTGTGCACCGGGCCCCTAGTTATATATATATTCTGGCTGTCACAATGGACATGTATAAAGATTCTCCTTAAGTCATTATTCACAATTTTTTCTATTTCTTTATATGTATAATACGTTAGTAGAAGTAGGAAGAAAAAGGAATGAAGAGAGGAAATTATTTTATTAACAAAGTGTTTCTTCAGTTACAAGCTTTTCTTTTCACAACTACATAAATAAGGACATTTTAATTCCCTAATTAATATCCATTTTTAACTCTATGCCATGTTTTTATTACCATCCTCTCATTAAAAATCTAATGAGCATTAGCATACTGACAAGGATAATAAATGCCAACAACTCATATCCAGTTATTAAAGTTAATAGTTTTCCCATTGGAATGTAATATATGGTTCAGCTTTTTGCCAAAAGCTCAATGATACTTTTATCTCCAGTCGACCAATTGCACATTTAATTTAATCCCTATTAAATGCAAACAGCAACCCAGAAATTACATTAGAGTTGTTACTTGAGCCATCAAGAGCCGGCAACTAGAAAGTGAAGATTGGGTAAAGGACTAATGCTAGTCACAAAGTGGAACTGATAAGCAGACAAACTCCTGCCTCAGCAAAGTGGCTTATTTGAGCAGACAAAGTAACTCATATGACAGGCTCTGAGCCCAACAGCAGGACAGACGTTAACAGCTTCTCACGCAAAGCCGAGAGAAATGTCATTCTCAACACACTGGTTTCTAAGAACCCTTCCAATGAGCAAATCTTAGCCCTCAATTCTACTTTGTGTAGTTTTCCAACAACTACAACATATTTATTTTTCTTGGCTTATACTAGTTTCCTGAGTTGCTAATTTGACACTTTTTTTCAAAGGGAAGGGAGTAATTTTTTAACAAGATAAATTAGAAAAGCTGCTGAAATTGATTGGTACCCAAAAGGATTTTCTGCCTGAAAAGCCTGTAGTACATAGGAAAGGTGTCAGAGAATTTTACTTACTGCCTTAGATATATTACCTGTCTAAAGAGTGAATTATGCTCAATCTAAACAATGCCACATGCCCATTTATTCTTTTTTATTATTATTGCTTAAAGTATTACAATGAGTGATAGATAGGTCTCCATTTTTTTTCCTTTGACCTTCCCCCCTCCTCCCCTACCCCCCAGTGTCTTGTGTCCATTGATTATTCTTAAACTAGAGGCCCAGTGCACAAAATTTGTGCAGGGGTGCAGTCCCTAGGCCTGGTCAGTGGTTGAAGCATGAGAGTCTGGCATGGAAGGACAGGTCCCAGCTGACCTCTGGGTCCTGGGCAGCACCTGGGCCTCTGGGTCCCCGCACACCCCCCTCCGCCTGAGTCACGGTGCCCAAGTCCCCATGCGGAGATGCGGTGAACACAGCTGGATGCCACAGGCCGGGGCATAACATGGGCCTCCAGGCAGCCCAGTGGCACAGTGTGGGCCTTAGAGCCACCCAGCAGTGCTGCACAAAAGCCAGGCAGGCAGCACGCTGTCTCCCAGCCAGCTTCGCAAACCAGTTCCTGAGAGAACCCATGGAGAGCCCTACTGGTCACTGGTCCCAGCGGTTGCGGCCAGGCTCACCTGAAAGAGGCCACGCAGGTGTGGTGGGGTGGGCTTCTCGCAGACACCTGAAACCTGAGCATGGAGGCTTCCCTGGTGCGCGAGTCCTGGTGTTCCAGGGGAGGGTAGCAGGGGGAGTGAGAGTGAGCCCAGCTCAGGTGGGCCCTACAGGACCCCTACTTCACAAGGCCTCTCTTCCAATTCCAGGAGACATAACAGCTCTACCTAATACAGAGAAACAAAGATAGGGAAGCAGCCAAAATGTGGAGACAAAGAAACATGTCATAAGTAAAAGAAAGGGAAGCAAACAAACTGCTGGATACAGAGTTCGAAACCATGGTTAGAAGATTACTCAAGGATCTTAATGAGAGCTTCAAGGGAACTTAGTGAGACTTCCAAAAATCTTAGTGAAAATGTCAGACATGAAAAAGCATATGCTAACTGAAATAAAGAATAATTAACAGGAATTCAACAGTAGAGTAGAGGATTCCAAGAACCAATGCAATGATTTGGAATATGAAGAAGCAAAAAACACCTAATCAGAAGAGTAAAAAGGAAAGAGAATCCAAATCTATGAAAATAGAATAAGGAGCCCCTGGGACAAATTTATGTGTCCCAACAGTCGCATATGGGGGTGCCAGAAGGGGAAGAGAGAGAGCAAGATATTGAAAACCTATTTGAAGAAATAATGACAGAAAGCTTCCTCTACCTGGTGAAAGAGAGACTTACAAGCCCACGAAGCGTGCCATGCTATTCCCTTCCCATTCTCCTTCCCCCAAAGGCACATATCTCTTAAACTCCAAAGAACTCCACCAGACCGGCAAACAGGAGGGGCAATGTGCAGTGGAAGCTCACCCCAGGCTAACCCTCTGATCCTGCACCCAAGGCCTCCTTTCCCCGACCTCCCAGTGAGCCAGAGCAGCCCATCCCAGGCTCTCCTGTTGCTTCTTCTCTTCTCTTCTTCATTTCAGTGTCCTAAGTATGTTTTTGCTGCGGTCAATAAATTACTGCTTGCTTTTCTACACTTGGTCTCTTGATTGAAATCTTTCCTTCAAGAAGACAAGAACCCAGGCCCCATCCTCTCCCCGTAACCGTTGTGTGGTGCTTCCGTGTAGTCTGGAGCTGTTCACTGAGCGCACCGGCTCTGGGGCATTCCAGGAGGTATGTGTGGGCCAAGGTCAGCCACCACCTGGGTTCTGCTTGAGACCACAGCCGGTTCAGTGGGGTCACTTTGTCCCTGCTACATTTAACAATCTGAAAACGAAAACTCAATGTTCATTACAGCAGACTGAAGGCAGCTGGGGAAGAACCTCCTCTCACACCTGCCTTATTCCTCCTTATTACCTGCAGCCCATTACAGTAAATCCAGGGTTACATTCATTGCCAACTAAAGCTTCAGGGTAAACACTTTTCTATCCCCCTCCTATGAGGTAAGCTCTGATAAAGTCCCCAAAGTCTGTGATTAGCTGTTTGCTTCCCCAACGCCACGTTCCCAGCCTTTGCTGGTCTGATGTTTAGTGGTTCACTGCACTCTCTTATGGAAGTCCGCTTACTTTATTCACCAGATTCTCCTCAGTTGAATCTATTAAAAAACAAAATTCAATCAAGTGAATTTGAAGATCAAATTGATATTAAGTTACTCATCAACAGGGAATCATTCCCTCTAGCAAGCGGGAGGACACTCCCAGGGGTTGTACAAATGGGAGGTTTTATAGGAAGAAGGGTGGGGCAGAAGAGCTATGGGGATCAGCAGAAGAAAAGAAAAGATTCTTTTTAGGCCAGGACATCATCTTTCGGAGGGGTGCAAGTGCTTTTCCTGCCGATTGCCTCTTCTTCCTTTGCAGAATAGCAAGAGCCCAAGGGACAGTTTACCTTACTGGTGCTTAGACAGAAAATTCCCAGACTGGTTGGTCAAGATTACATTGCTGGGTAAGGTTGAAACTTCAATTAGATCGGTATTAAATCTAGTATCACGGCAACAGTGATCCCATTTTGGGAACGTGGTTTTCTTTTAACAAATCATAGGCTGAACAGTACCTCCTACAGTCCAAGTCTATCTTCATTATACTTTTTACAAATTACTCAAACGTTCACGATACTTTCCACGAATTCCTGTGTTATAGAACTGATCATTTTAACACACACATGTGAGTATACATGAATGCATGCACACACATAAATTTTAGTCATTAAAATAAGATCAAGAGGAAAACAAACAGCTCCAAATAATTACACTGAAGCAAAGGTGTCGACCATATATTTTGGAAGATAGAGATAATATTACTCAAAAGGTCAAGAAAGATTAGAGGTCAATGATAACCTGAGGTAGAGGAAACTGCTAGAAAACTATTATACTAGTAGAGATTCACATCTAAGGCACTTGCTATGAAACTAAGGACATTTCTGATGAGAAATACACTATGGAATAAGTGAGAGGACCCCTTAGAAGAATGAATTGGATATGAGGAATGCTGAAGAAAGAAATAAAAAATAAGTTTAAGATTTCAGTCCTGTAGGATACTTTACAGAAATGCGTCAGTTTGTGGTAGGTAATAGAAACCCTCAGTGTGAGATCTAAGGTAAATATTAAGAGGGTTTAAGGTTTTGTGTTTGAAGGCAGAATACTAATAGGAAAAAAACAGCCTGTTGGTGGATGGAGGTATCAGATCAGGTCACCGGTCAGAGGTGCTCTCCAAAGCCCCCACAGTGGACAGCGTTTCTAGGAAAGGAGATGGGAGGAGGCAGGACCAGCCTCAGTTATTATTTAGAATCACAGGGAAGAAGATGAAGCGTAAGAAAAACCCTGGACCACTTAAAGGACGGTTTCCACTTTTCTTTAACTTATTATTCATGGTCATGGCTGAAATTGTATTTTCTCCATTTTAATTCTGTTTTTCCAAATTGATTCAAATTGATTGTTATTTTGTTCTATTTTTCCATATTTCTAACTGTCCACAAAAACTTCATGAAATTTCAGTGTTTCAAAAAATAGTTTCTATGTTATTCAATTATTTATAAATAAAAAATTTCATTGACTATTTCCAATTCCATGACATTAAAAAAGCTATAAAAATACAAAGCTGAGCATTTCTATTCACTATAATATAAGCTACCTAGTTTGTTATATAATATATATTATTATTACCTAGTTTGTGATAATTGGGTCAATTTAAGTCAAATTTTTGATATTTCTAGCTGATTCAATTTAATTAATTTAGTAAATAAAATTTTATGAGACCATATACCAGGTACTTTACTGAAAATCAATATCTCCGAGTGCATTTTCTTCATTCACCAACTTTTGTATTCTGTCATCCAAATGATTTGGTTTAAATGCTGATTTATTCATTCTAGCCTACTTTTGTTCAACTCTTCACACGTTGTAAGAGGCAATAATCAAAAGATTATTTTGAATATGATAATATTTTATTAAAGAAGAAACTATATAGAGGTAATAAACTTTAAAAATAAAATACATATTGAGAAAAAATTCATAAGAAGTTAGCAATATAATTTAAGGAAAGCAATCATAGAGTTGTATCAAGAAAACATATTTTTTAAAGACAGTAGCAAAAGAAGACCCTATTATATTAATCCAGTATGATCATATCTGAAGAACATCCCAGAAAATTCTGGCTTGGATGACTTTGCTCAAAGGCCCCAGTATATTTGTAAAATCTGTATGCCTTCAGCAAGAAAAGAACAGAGAAAAGGCCAGCTATTAAAGAATAACTAAAGCATTCTAAGATTATACTGCTAAGCTCAGGACTGAAACTGTCTACTTGAAAACTAAAAAATTAGGTTACTGTACCTAATAGCAACAAGTTCAAAAGACATCACCCAGCAGGCAAACACAATATGAATCTCTCCAAAGGCAAGCTGGGATTAAAATAGAACTACTGAAAAACTGAGAAATACAATTTCACCAACCAGAGGGGCAAAAAGAAGATGCCTCTAGTAACAAGGGGGGAAAAAACATAGCAGTGGTACTAAATGAAAAAAAATAAATAAATAAAATATAAGTTTTAAATCAGTAACATAGAAAAAATAATCATAAAAGATAGATACTGGTGTAGGGATCTTAGGTAAATAAATCTATAAACAATGTGCTGAAGATCAAAATTCATCCATCCTTAATTCTACAGATCTTTGACATGCATGCAGTCATTAGAGGGAACAGAATTTTCATTTTTAGTAGTAATGTGCCCAGCACTATGCTATGGACTGAGCCATATTATGTCCTTTCTGAGTATGGAGTCCAGACAAGAGGACAGTTAAGGGATTGTTTGCAGTACAATAATGCTACAGTGATGTGGTAATTATTGGAAAATATGCTGTAAGATAAAGTTAATGGCAAGGACAATAGAATGAAAAAAACTAAAGGAAACAACATCCTTCCTATGATATAATTGATATTTGGAAACCACCTTGTCTCCAGACTTCCATTTCTGAGAAATAATCGATTTGCTTGCTGTTTAATCATGTGATTTAAAGTTACCTATTACTTTTACCCAAAATCATCCTTACTGATCTAACACATGATACTGTGACCAAATAATACTGGAAGTACATAA
Source organism: Murina feae (assembly GCA_004026665.1). NCBI lineage: Eukaryota > Metazoa > Chordata > Mammalia > Chiroptera > Vespertilionidae > Murina > Murina feae. The sequence continues at coordinate 6,490 of PVJC01026700.1, forward strand.
GTTACCTCAGTTTTCAATATTATTGCTCAAAATTAATTATGTCATTATTGCCAACACATTTCAGATGATTCAAGTCTAAAAATGTGTCAGATTTATTCTATTTAAAAATTTCCTCACAATTCTGGCCCTAAAAATTAGAGATAAGCCTACTTTTTTCTGAGTTTATTTAATTATGCTCACCAAACCTAGCCCAATTCCAAAAAACTATGATAAATGCAAGTATTTCCAAGATACTTATTACAATAAGTATCCATTTCCATTACTTATAACAATAAACAATCTTTCTTCTTTATTATTAATCTGTTAGCTAGTCAGTCAACAAACACTTAATAAGCATTTTCTATGGACCAAACACCATGCTCCAGCTGGAATACATACATTTCTAAAACATGTTACCTGCTCTTGAGAAGGTTGCCATATATATATATATATATATATATATATAGAGAGAGAGAGAGAGAGAGAGAGAGAGAGAGAGAGAGACTAGAGGCCTGGTGCACAAAAATTTGTGCACTCGGGGGGAGAGGGTCCCTCAGCCCAGCCTGTGCCTCTAGCAATCTGGGACCCGCTCCCTGGAGGATCGGGCCTAAGCTGGCAGCCAGACATCCCTCTGGCAGCCCAGAGGCCCTCGGGGGATGTCCATTTGCCAGCGGGAAGCAGGCCTAAGCTGCAGTCAGACATCCTTAGCTCTGCTGAGGAGACAGGAGAGGCTCCTGCCACCACTGCTGTGCTGGCAGCTGGCAGCCTGGCTTGTGGCTGAGCAGAGCTCCCCCTGTGGGAGTGCACTGATCACCTGGGGACAGCTCCTGCATTGAGCATCTGCCCCCTAGTGATCAGTGTGTGTCACAGCGACCAGTCATTCCCAGTAGTTCTGCTGTTAGAGTCAATTTGCATATTACCCTTTTATTATATAGGATAATTACAATACCATATGGTTAATTTATCAATGGAGACTAATAATAAGCCAAGGCAAGTTTGCAAGCAGAAAAATGAATATTATTAAAAAAACATGAGGGAAGTTGTTTTGAAAACTGAATGTTTTACACACCTGTTTTATTTGAGCAGAAAAGCATTAATGAAATTGCCTATTCAAAAAGTCATAAATAAGATCAAAATATTCCTATAGGTTTCAATTTTCTGTATAAATCATCTCTGTTTTGCTAAGAAACTAGCATTTCTATATAAATGTTTTTCCCATTCCCCAGAAATCTTAGTTTAGCATAATATGACTTCAGAAACAACTGTCAAAAATATAACTGATTTTATTATACCCAAAATTTTCAAGACCTACTAAATAAGCACTTTATAGAAATAGTCCATCTTATAAAGTTCCAATGGTTTCTTCCACTTTTATTTTTACTCATAATAGGAAAAATAGTGACCATGCTAAAGGAATAATAGATGTATTTGGTTTGCAGATGCTGGTGCTCTTTGATACAATTCTGGATTCTAATATATGAATCCAAAATTCTCTGTCAGTTCATGAAAATATTTTATCAGACACTTAAGCCTGAACAGTTAATGACCTATGTGTGTTTAAGAGCAGTTAATATCTCAAATTTCCTGCCCACTTTTAAAGTTTGACATGATTGAAAAAATAGTATCTTGAATATGCATGTATTTGATTATTTTAACTTGGAAAAATGCTCTAAAATTAACTTAAATTGATTGGTTGTAATTTCAAAAGTAGTTATGTGGTATTTGCAAAAACACTTCTTGTTTAAGGAATATGTGTCCTAATAGTAAGTATAATCATTAAATGTTATCTGATATTCTTTCAGAGAAAAAAAATGATTAGAGAATTTGATCCTACATCTATAAATTTTTTTTACTGCAACCCTATTCCTTTCTAAAATCATAAATCTGATCCTTTAAAAGAACCTAAAAGAATTGGGCCTGATAAAGATGATTTGCAATTACCCCAGCCCAACTTCTGAGTGCCAGGGTGATATGCAGGTATTGAGGAATCCAGCAAAGCTACAAGCTAGACTATTGAAGTTGTCCTAAATTTCTTTTATCTAGAAGATTCAATTAAGGTTTATGACAAATCATTAAGTGTAGGAAATAAGTTCCATTCTGGAGCTGTCAAAAAAGGAACAGAGGATAAGCTAGGTAAGAAAGCCTTGGGCCTGCCTGACACTAGTTAAATTTTATTGTCAGTTAATGGTCCCTGGAGTTGTTTGGATTCAACCACTGATTGACAGCTCATTGGTGGTCCTTTCAGTGTCGGAATAGCACAATACTAGAACTCCCAGAGATGATGGCTATAACTATATCATCAACTCCCTACTCATTTTATACATCAGTTAGTGGCTTCCTTTGTACTGCACAGAGACTATGTGTGCTATTAACTTTAATAATAGAAAGACAATAGTATTTGTCCTGTGTTTGCCTTTAAAGCTTCTTGATGTTAAATAACTTATGACTTAAAAGTTTTTGACAAGTAAATATAATTTTAATAAGTATTTTCCCATGAAAGCAATGTTTTGATATACATATACATCTATACATATAAAAGCCTAAGTGACTGTTCAACCATTCGACCATTAGTTATGATGTGCACTGACCACCAGGGGGCACACACTCAATGCATAAGCATGGAAACATGGAATAGACTAATAAATCTCAGAAAGAAGAGGGGAGGAGGGAGGATGGGAAGAGATTAGCCAAAGATCTTATATGCATACTAGAGGCCCAATGCATGAATTCATGCACCGGTGGGGTCCCTCTGCCTGGCCTGCAGGAATCAGGCCAAAACTGACAGTATAACATCCCCTAAGGGGCCCTGGAATGCAAGAAGGCCAGGCCAGGCTAAAGGAATCCACTAGGTGCACAAATCCATGCACCAGGCATTTAGTATATATATTTACTTCTATTCAATAGTCTATGCAACTTTACCACTGGTAAATCAACCATTTTAAGTACAGAACCATGTTTTTTAAGTACTAAAAATAGTTCAAACATTACCAATGCAACACACACACACACACACATACCCCTGCTGTCATGGAGCCTTGAGAGTCCAGATTTTAAGAACCATGCATCTAATACATTTTCAAATATACCCTTTGAACACTGACGCTGCCAAAGAACATTATTTTTTTATTTTTATATTATAGTAGAGGCCCAGTGAACAAACTTGTGCACAGGTGGGGTCCCTCTGGGTGGCTTGAAGGTATCAGGCTGAAACCCACAGTCCAACCCCACTTTATAACTACTACCAGCCATTTCCTCTGATTGCTCATCCTGGCCCCACTGTGCCTGACGTGGGCTTGTGCCCAATCAGTCCTGATTGAGAGAAGCTCGCGCTGCTGCAGCAGTGCTCACCAGCCATGAGTGCTGAATCTGGCACCTTCCCAATGGGAGTAGTGAGAGGGATTGGGCTGAAACCAGCTTAGACATCCCCCAAGGGATCCCAGATTGTGAGAGGGAGCAGACCAGGCTGAGGAACTCGGACCAGGTAGGGACTGTGGGAGGGCTCCAGGGCATGTCTGGCCCATCTACCTCAGTCCTGATCAGCCAGACCCCAGCAGCAAGCTAATCTACTAGTCGAAGCATTTCCCCCTGGTGGTCAGTGCCCGTCACAGTGAGCGGTTGAGCAGCCTTAGCATTTCATTAGCATATAACTCTTTGATTGGTTGTTCAGTTGTTCTGCCGTTTGGTCTATTTGTATGTTACCCTTTTATTATATAAGACCAGGGGCCCGGTGCATGAAATTCATGCGCTGGGGGGGGGGGGGGGGGCGGGTTCCTCAGTTCCTCAGACCAGCCTGCACCCTCTCACACATTGAGAGCCTTCAGGGGTGTCCTACTGACACCTTGGCCCTCACCTTGATCCCGTTGGGGAGTGGGCCTAAGCCGCAGTCTGGTCTCCCTTTGTGGGAGGCGACCAGGCTAATCAGGGGAAGCCACCAGCTCCATCACCCTGATGCTGCAGCCACTGCCAGTCACCACAGCCACCAAAGTGTTTTTATCAACATGGACTTCAGTCCTTTCACCATGAAAAAATGACAACTTTTTTAGGCATTTTCAAGATGTGTCTTTTATAGGATATGACATTTCTTTCTTTTTTTCTTATCCTCACCTGAGTATATGTTTGCATTGATTTTTAGAGAATGTAGAAGAGAAGGGAAAAACAGAGAGAAACATCAAAGTGAGAGGAACACTTTGATTGGTTGCCTCCTGCATGAGTCCTGACCTGGGCCCCGGCCATGGGAGGAGCCTGCAACCTAGGTACATGCCCTTGGTCAGAATTGAACCCAGACCCTGCAGTAGCAGGCTGAGATATTATGCACTGAGCCAAACCAGCTAGGGCAGGATATGACATTTCTTAGCCCTCCAGCAGTGGACCTTCATTTTTTTCCTCCAGGAGTATAGTAGCAAAATCCTAGATCACCTTTTTGGATTCTTATTACCCAAGTTGCTAAGAATATTACCAGTGGCATATAGGGAGCTTAGCCAATGAGTGGTAAGAAAAGGTGTTTCCTCTGTAGTTCACTCCAATCTCAGCTCCACCCCTGCCCAGGTCTGTAACCTCTGGCTGAGAATGCAGGTCTGGGCAGGGAACCCCCAAACCCCTATCACCAACTTCACAGAGCCTAGTCCTCTGCGATCACTGGCTCTGATCCTGCCCCCTGCCAATGCTGGCTCTGTCCTTGCCCCACTGGCAGCCTCTGGCCAAGGTTACAGGCCTGGGCAAGGGACCCCCAGACCCCTGCTTTGCGGGCTCTACCAGTGCCCAGACCCCTGTGATCACAGGCTCTGCCCCTGCCCCTCCTATCGCTGGCTCTGCAGAGCCCAGGCCCCTGTGACCTCCGGCCTTTCCCCTGCCCAGGTCTGAGGTCTCTGGCCCAGGCCTTATGCCTGGGTAGGCACCCTCCTACCCCTCCAATCACCAGCTCCACCCCTGCCCTCTCCAATCACCAGCTCCACCCTTTCTTGTGCCTGATTCCTATGGCAAAGGCCTCTGGCCTTGGCAGGGGACCCCCAGCCCCCTCTGATCACCTGTTCTACCCCTCAGGTCCCCCGCCTCCCCTGCCACCTGCCTGGCTAACAGGCCTGACCACTTCAGTGGCAGGGCTGAGCCAAACTGGGTGCTGCCATCTTGTGGCCATGGGGGTGGCCATCTTTGTCATGGAGTGATGCCTAATTTGCATATTACTCTGTTATTAGATAGGATATGTATTCATAGTTATATAGGAAAGTGATGTTAAAGGTTAAGATGATTTTATATATTTTTAAAGTTACCTTTCAAATGTCTTTGTGAAGTTAATAAGATTAATTTACAGGAAGAGAATTATGTTCACCCTAGAGGGCTTGGCTCAGTGGATAGAGCATCAGCCTGTGGACTGAAGGGTCCCAGGTTTGATTCCCAGCAAGGGCACATACCTGGGTTGTAGGCTCAGTTCCCAGTAGGGGGCATGCGGGAGGCAGCCAATCAATGATTCTCTCATCATTGATGTTTCTATCTCTCTCTCCTTCTCCCTTCCTCTCTGAAATCAATAAAGAAATATATTTTTAAAAGAGAGAGAGAGAATTATGTTTAAAACACAGTCATAAGGTTTGATTTTTCAGGTGAGATTTTTTTTTCACTCACAACCAAGGCAGAGATAAGATCCCTAGTAATTTTTCTGAGTGTATTTCACTGCTGGGATTTCAGTTCCACTCTGTCTTCCTCCAACCAAAGGCCCTGTTTGCTGCCCTAGCACTATAATTCTCCAGGCACCCTAAGAGAACAGATTCAGTGCTGGCTCAGACATTCTGCTTGGTTTCCAGTTCTCCCTTCATTTTTGGCAGCTAGGAGTTTCTCTTTCATTTTTGTATGCTCATCTATGAGTTAAAAAATATTTTAGAGTATTTTATTATTATTAAGAGTATTTTATTATTTTTATATAATAATAAATTATTTGCTATTATTATTTCTTGGTCATAATTTTTAGGATCTTTGTATTCTTTTCATCTCAATTTGAACCAAGAAACATTTTACCATTTTCCTACATTACTTTCCTAACTGAAAAAATGACTTTATAAAAAGGCATATGCTTCAATGCATTGTCTACATTTGCTCTGAAATTTTCCCATTTAAACTTTAACTTAGACGTTTTAGAGGAAAAAAAACAACACAAAAAGGCCAAATATTTCATTATTTAGTATTTTAAAGCATTAATATTTTAAAACACATATAAAAACTAAGAAACAAGATAAAATCAACATTTATCAATTCTTTATTTTTCAGCTCTAATAAGCATCTAATTCCCTATTCTTCCATCTTCCAATCCTACTACTGATGTCACATAGCTCTCATTTGTCATAATAAACTTCTTCACATTCTCAGGGATTTATTTCCAAGCCGAGGGATTTATTTCAACCATGGCAAATTTCAACATGGTCCCTCCCTGGCTTTCTTTCTTTAATTTCGGACTCTCACTGCATTGTCTGAGTCCAGGAGCCATGAACATGTCAATAGCTCAGGATGTGCCTCTGAATCACAGTTTCTGTGATTAGATCACACAGCTTCATCCCAGTCTTTGTACCCAATAAAGATCTTTCTTAATCCACTTATGCTACAGCTTTATTTCTGAAATCTTTCTTAGGTATAGGTTATCAGAACCTCATCCCTGGGGAGTCTGGTATGCTTCACATGTCTGACAAGCCTCCATAATCAGCCTACCTTGTCTGGCTCAACATAGGGACTCCACAGCCCAAGCAATGGCATCCACTTCCTAGGGCAGACATTTTCACTAAAACCCAGGTTTGGCTGCCTCTCACCACAAAAGCCAAACTTGTGAGACAGATGCTGGTGGGGAAAAAAAAAGAGTTTTATTCAAGTGTCAGCCACATGAGAAGATGAGGAAGTCTTGTCCAAAGACCATCTTAACATCTCAGTGTAGGCAGAGGTTTTCATAAGGAAGGAGAGGGAAAGCAGAACAAAGAAATCAAGTGGAGGAAGTTGAAAAGTTATCCACTTGCAGACCAGCACACTTCATTCTGATAAGGATCTCAGAACCGGTCAAGTGATGGTCTGGTGTGCATCATCCTCGTTTTGTGTGATCCTACTTTTTACATCATCCTGATTTTACAGGTGAAGGTCAGCAGTTCTCCTAGAGCTGGGATGACTAAAGGTCGGAGTCTGTATCTTCTGAAGTCAGTTCCTAGAATTTTTATTGAAACATGCTATTTATCTACCAGCTACATATTAATCCAAGTCAGCATTTACAGAAACAATGTTGAAAGAATGGTGGGTGGGGTACAATTCCCCACTGTTACAACACCATCATGTCATTTTGAGTCCAGCACAATTTCTGAATCTGAAGTACATGACATTTTAAAGCTGGCATTGTCCTATAAATATATTTCACAATAAAGCAAAAGGACACTGTGAAAGGGACAGGTAATTTTCTCCATCCAAAGGGAAAAGTCTTTTCTCACTGATAAAATTGCTGACATCAAAAACCATTAGCTCAAAGAAAGGAAAAGAATTAAAGTCAGGGTGAGAAGAATGCAGGGTTGGTCCTGGCTCTGCCTCTTGCTAGCCATGAAACTTCATCATTTACCCTCACTGAGTCTCAGTTTCATTACTGAGGGAAAAAAATAATGAAAGATATGCAAACTCTGCCCTAAGAATTTAAAAAATTGGCCATATTCAACAAAGAATAATCTTACCCCTTTAATTACTAATGGATGAATGTATACACTTTAAAAAGTCAGTAAATAAGGAAAAGTTTACAAGCTACAGTTTTCCATACCTAATGTTCATGTAAAATTAAAAATGTTAGTCCAAAATTTACATTTTTCCCTCTATACCTTTAAACTATCTCTAACATAAGGTTTTAAATATCTTAGCTAACAGTAGATTACCTGCAGTTAATACCTTAGAATGAAATGATTGGAAGAGATATTACAGGTTATACACTCCATCAAACCAAGTTAACTTTAAATCTCTGTGGTATCAAGGTGGTCATTTAGTCTGAATTTTAACATACATACTAGCAGGGAACTAAACTCATTACTGCAAGAAGAGCCACTCCATGTTTTCATCAATCTGAGATGGACTAGTCTCACCTTGAAATTTCTACCATAAAAGTTAATCTAATATGCTAGTGGAAAGGAAAGAATAGAGAGAAACACGTGGGCAGGAAAATCACTAATAACATATACTTTTAAACTATATGAATGTGTTCATGAAAACAATCCCTGCCCCCAGATATTATAGAGGCTAAGAAAGATGATGTCATGATGGGATTACACAGGTGATGAATGCTTTTGTGTAAAGACTTAACAATGTGCTACAGATGTGATAATTAATCTTGAAATAAGTGTACTGGGAATTATTAAGAAAAAATGAAAGAAAACCTAAAACTTTCATTGAACCAATAAATTGACAGGTGTTATATTAAAGTCATTTTAAACCCTCAAATTAATTTGTTTCCCATGTGTCCTTGTTTCCAAGCCAAACATCCTGTAATTTCAAATATTATTTTTGTGGTACTGAGATCTTTTGCTATTTTAGCTACTATTCTATGACCACATGCCATATCAACTCTCTCACTTAAATTATAGTGCTCAACAATGAAACAAAACACTTCAAGAATGGTATAACTAGGGTGGAGGGTATGGGCTAGAAGGGGTCAATGCGGGGGGGAAGGAGGTACATCTGTATTACTGTCAACAACAAAGATAAATTTTTTAAAAGAATGGTATAACTAGAAACATTTGTATTTTCAATTCTATGTAGCAACATACTTTTATTAATGCAGCCTAGGATTGTGCTATTGTTTATTTATTTGTGACTGAAACACACTCCTAAATCATATTGGGCTTTCTAGGAATTAAAACTACCAAAACATTTTTTATGTCTTATCCTATCTAATAAAAGAACAATATGCAAATTAGGCATCACTCCATCACAAAGATGGCTGCACCCATAGCCACAAGGTGGCGGCACCCAGTCAGGCTCAGCCCCACCACTAAAGTAGTCAGGCCTGTTAGCCAGGCAGGTGGGGGGAGAGGCGGGGGCCCCGAGGGGCAGAACAGGTGATAAGAGGGAGCTGGGGGGTCCCCTGACCAGGCCAGAGGCCTTCGCCAGAGGCCTCAGGCATGGGCAAGGGTGGAGCCAGTGATCAGAGGGAGCAGGGGTGGAGACACAATTGGAGGGGTTAGGGGTGGAGCCAATGATTAGAATGGTATGAGGATGCCCTACCCAGGCATAAGACCTGGGCCAGAGGCCTCAGGCCTGGGCAGGGGCAAGGCCAGAGATTGCAGGGGCCTGGGCTCCACAGAGCCAGCAATCAAAGGGGAAGGGGAGGAGCCAGCGATTGCAGGGGTCTGGGCACTGGCAGAGCTGGCAAAGGAAGGGTATGGGGGTCCCCTGACCAGGCTTCAGTGGGGCAGGGTCAGAGCCAGTGATCTCAGGGCCTGGGCAGGGGCAGAGCTGGTGATAGGAGGAGCCTGGGGATCCACTGCCAAGGCCTGTAGCCTTGGCCAGAGGCTCAAGGGTGGAGCCATGATGGCAGAGGATTGGGGTTCTCATGCCTAGGCCGGTAGCCTGAACCAAACACTGCAGTGGGGTAGGGGTGGAACCAAAATCACAGGGTCTAGGCAGGGGTGGAGCCGGTGATTAGAGGGGTCTGGGGGTCCCATGCCCAGACCTGTAGCCTTGGCCAGAGGCTGCAGTGGGGCAGGGGCAGAACTGGTGATCACAGGGCCTGGGCAGGGGTGGAGCCAGTAATCATAGGAGCCTGTGGGTCCCCTTCCCAAGCCTGCAGCCTTGGCCAGAGGCTGAAATCCTGGGCTGTGGTGGAGCCAGCAATCACAGGGACCTGGGAAGGGGCGGAGGTGGAGATTTCAGGGGCCTGGGCTGGGCTGGCCATCACAGAGGGCAGGGTCGGAGCTTGTGATTTCAAGGATTTGGGGGTCCTCTGCCCAGGCCTGCTTCCTGGGCCAGAGGTTACAGGCCTGGGCAGGGGTGGAGTTGGAATTTGAGGGACACGGGTGGAGCCACTGATCGGAGTGAACTACAGAGGAAACACCTTTTCTAAATGCTCATTGGCTAAGCTCCCTGTATGTCACTGATAATATTCTTAGTAACTTGAGTAATAAGAATCCAAAAAGGTGATCTAGGGTTTTTCCACTTCACTTCTAGAGAAAATAAATGTAAGTCCACTACTAGAGGGCTAAGAAATGTCATATCCTGCCCTAGCCAGTTTGGCTCAGTGCATAATACCTCAGCCTGCTGACTGCAAGGTCTGGGTTCAATTCTGACCAAGGGCATGTACCTAGGTTGCAGGCTCCTCCCTGGCCGGGGCCCAGATCAGGGCTCATGCAGGAGGCAACCAATCAAAGTGTTCCTCTCACTTTGATGTTTCTCTCTGTTTTTCCCTTCTCTTCCACATTCTTTAAAAAATCAATGGAAACATATCCTCAGTGAGGATTTTAAAAAAAGGAAAAAAAAGAAATGTCATATCCTGTGAAAGACACATCTTGAAAATGCCTAAAGAAAGTTGTCATTTCTTCATGGTGAAGGGACTGGAGTCTGTGTTGATGAAAACACCTTGGTGGCTGTGGTGACTGGCAGTGGCTGCAGCACCAGGGTGATGGGGTTGGTGGATTTCCCTGATTAGCCTGGTTGCCTCCCACAAAGAGGGAGCAGGGAGCAGGCCTAAGCTGTCAGTAGGACACCCTCTGAGGGCTCCCAGTATGTAAGATGGGGCAGACTGGGCTGAGGAACCCCTGCCCAGTGCATGAAATTCGTGCACCAGACCCCTAGTTTTATATAACCTACATATAGTACTTAATCATTTGAGTTTTGGGACATATATTCAGGGTCTTGTATGCATTTCTGATAATACTTCACTTTGTCAAGTGTTGCCCTGTCTGAGAATAGCATTGGTACTGGGATGTAAGGAGAGGGCACAAGGTATTAAGTGTGGCCATCCACTGTCAGTCAAGATTCTCTCATGCTCTACCTCTTCTCTTATCACTTATTCTGTTTACAAGTTTGATGACTTAGAATTCCATACCTACATCCAAGTAGTTAACAGTAATGGCTAACATTTTTAAGCAATTACCACATGTTAGTATTTTGATAACTGTTTCACATGTTTTATCCCACCTAATCCTTACAAGAACTCAATGAGGCAGATACTATTTCTAGTGCCATTTTAAAGATGGGAAAACTGTGGCTTACAAAGTTTCAATAAGTTTCCCAAAGCTACATTTTTTAAAGTTTTTTTTGTTGATTTTTGGAGAGAGAGAGAGAGAGAGAGAGAGAGAGAGAGAGAGAGAGAGAGATGTTAGAGAGAAATATCAATCGGCTGCCTCCTGCATGTCCCCTACTGGGGATTGAGCTTGAAACTCAGGTATATGCCCCTCCCAGATTTGAACCAGCAACTCTCTGGTACCTGGGATGACACTCAACCAACTGAGTCACCTAGCAGGGGCCAATGTCATGTTTTAATAAATGGTAGAAGCAGGATTTGAGCTCAGAGAGTTTGAGCCCTAATCTCTATAACATTATACCACCTTGCCTCTATCAGTCATTTAAAAAATGAATTTAGTAGTGTCAAGGATAAAGTCCTAAAATATGCCTTTGTGAAAACTTCCTGATGACATTGATACAGTAAACAATAATCTCTGGATTTAGACTTTCAAGCATTTATCTAATAACATTAACACTCAGCTAAATCTACCAGCATCTTTACTCCAAGGTATAAGACCTGGCCAATGCCTTGCTTTATCCCAAATATACTGTTTTGTACATTCTTCTGACCTACTGATTTAATAACCTCAAGAAAGAAAATAAGATTAGTTTGATAATATTTTTCTTAATAAACACATACTGCCCTATATGAATCACTGCTTTCTTTGTTGGCTGCTCACCAAACATTTCTTTAAATCATTAATTCCAAAATATTGCCTAGAATCACTTATTTTCACAGGCTATAGCTTATGGCAGACATCATATCCCTTAAGAAAAACTGAGGAATAAGTCTATATCTGTTTTCACTCTTTTAATACTACCCCCGTTCTTCACAGTGAAGAATTTTGAAGAAAGGGTCAAAAAAACCTTACCATTCTGTCTTAAATATGTTGGGCTTTAGAACACTAGGTGACTGGAAGTGTAGATAATTTGGCGCCAGCAGCACATAAAATATGTTTTGAAGTGATAAAAAGATGGCAATGAAAACTGTAAAGATCATGTTTATAAAATAAAATAAATTGTTCCTTCATCTGAAATAAATTCATGTAATTCCTTTCTATAAAACCTGTGCTTGAAAGTAAGTGCTATGGCATACTCAAGCTATTGATTTCTGTAAGTTAATAATTTCTACCAGAAGTATACAATCCTGGGGTGGCTGGTAAAACATCTGTCAGCTTGTGTCATGTTCCAGAAAGTCAGCCAGTGAGTCAATAAAATCGGTGAGTGACTTTGGTGTGGAGACCATTCTAGAAGAGGCAGTGGGGAAATGTAAAGTGAAGAAATATATAAATTGATTCAGGGACCAATGAATCTCAATGACAGCTCCCGTGGTAAGAAAATAGAAAGTAAGATTGAGGGCAATTTAACGCTCCTACGGAACAGACACAAACTTTTCCTGAAATGACAAATTAGCTTAAATCTATACATTTGCACTTACATCTTTCCTGGTAATAGAAAAAGATGTTTTAAAGGATGTTAGATTTTATTGCAGCGATATATCCATTTATTTGGGGCTTTAAATTCCTTTTTCAGGCATGAGAATGTTTACAACTAACCCAGCGAGTGGCAGGTGTCCGTGAAGTCTCAGAATGAAGAGGACCTGACCCTTTGTGTCATCCATGCAGAGAAAGAGCATGGTAACTATGTCCAGGGGAAAACACCAGGCACTTGGCTCAAAAAGCAGAGGTAGGAAGAACAAAAAGGCCACTCTTACATGAACATTCAGTAGCAGGATCCTGAGAACCCACGGGATCTAATCATGTTCAAAGACAACTCTCAGTGAAAACAGAGAATGAGACCGAAAACTCCAGGATCTTACATCCCCGCACAGCCTGGTGTAAAACAAGAAATGCGAAATTAACAGCATTTGGACAAAGTGAGGAGAGGAATCCAGATCTAACTACAATAAACCATTCTGTGAGCCAGGATGGGTAAGATGTCTGACTCAGGTCATTCTCTGAACAGAGCCTTGAGAAAGAAAATAATTATGTGAGTCATAAGAACCCTATTTGTAATATTATGTCAACATAGCTTTTAGTTGTCTTCATTTTGTAAAAAGTCCTCCAGATACAATATAAAAAGACATGAATGAAGCAGGTGGCTACAACTGATATTGCCTTCGATACTCTAGGTCCTAGCAGAATGTGGCTGGCTTAAGGTAACATATCTCTTACTGTGGTGTTTATACACCCAAGAATACCAAGAGAGAATCATTGAAATACCAAGGGTTGCCCAGGCCTGGCATGGCTCAGTGGTTGAGTGTGGACCTATAAACCAGGAGGTCACAGTTCAATTCCTAGCCAAGGCACATGCTCAGGTTGTGAACTTGATGCCCAGTGTGGGGCATGCAGGAGGCAGCCAATCAAAGATTCTCTCTCATCATTGATGTTTCTATTTCTTTTCCCTCTCTCTTCCTCTCTGAAATTATATATATATATATATACCAAGGGAAGTCTTAAAATTTTCACCCCGTATGCTTACTGTATAATAGAACCTCAATAATATTTAATTAACAAATAAATGAGCAGATAATTACACATAAATATTTACATACTCTAACTTAGCTTTCTGTGATATCCATTTCAAATTTTCTCAGAAGAACTTGTTAAAAACTCAATAGACACCAGACCTACAACTACCGAAACAGAATCTCCAGGGGTGGAGCCAAGGATTCTACATTTGAAATTCTCTGCAGTCAATCCAGGCTCTCCTATGTACTTGCCCTGTGACCATGGGTGCATCTCATTACTTCTATAAGCCTTTTCTCTCTCAGCCATAAAGCAGTATGTAGACTCATAGTTTCCTCCTATGTTTGCTGTGAGGATCACATTAGATCATGTTCATAAAGCATGCAGTACCATGCCTTCATCTGCTTGGTGCAAAGGAAATAGAGAGTTATAATTAGCAAATGCCATATGGAGTTAATGAGAGGACAGGACTTTTTGGTTCTTCCCCCTTCCCCTCAACCATGAAATAATGATCACCAATGACAATCATTAACAGTTTGACTTTATTATTATTAAAGACTAACCATGTGCCAAACAGAGTCCAGAATAGATACTTTATATGTGCTAACGTATTCACAAACTCAGTATCATACCTACTGCACAGAAGCAAGCCTCCCAAGTCTTCATAAGTAGAGAATTCCAGAGCTGTTCTTTTCACTCATATGTGAGGCCCAAAGCCAATGACCTGTCTCCTCGGGATCCCAAAGGTGTACTTATATCACAAACGTTTACTATGTAATAAATACCCTCTATTGTAAAAACAAAGCACATTTTCCTTCTGAAGAAAGAAAAAGAAGAATTTTCCTTTAAAACTCTCAAGAGCGAGATTTTTACGTCTGAGACAACCAGTATTAAAATGTGAATTTATTATCTTTGCACACTTCTTTTGTTGCAGAAAGACCACAAAAACTAAACGATGCTTTGAAGAGGTGGAGAAATCACAGCTTTAATACACGCGCGGACTCCGGGATTAATCCAAATCAGAGTGGGGGTAGCACTCGAGAACCTTGCTTTATAGGTGCCCCTCGAGTTCATTGATTTGCAAATATACTCCCTCCCCCAAGGCCCTGAAGGGAGAATTCTTTTCATCTACCCTTCCCCCAGATACAGGGCTCAAAAACAGGGTCCCGGCCTCCGAAAGACCAGCCCCCAGCCTGGGGCTCTCCCCGGCACCAAAATGTACTCCTCTGGACGGAGGGCCGACAGGTTCAGAAGTGTGTGGCCCCGAAGGTCAGTCAGGGAAGCGGGGAGGCCCGGGCACTGGTGTTGGGGCAGCTCTGCAGGAGCAGGCAGCCACAGGAACCCAGAGCTTCTGGGTGAGACGAGGGCTCTGGGTGCCAACAGGAAGCGTTCATCAGGCCTGGGGCTGGGCTGGCGCAGAGCTGCTCCCCAGAAGCACGCAGGTCAGGTCTATGCCTTCATTGTCACTTGGCTTTCCCGTGGTGGCCAGGTATGAGCTGGAGGGCAGGGCAGTCAGTGGCCAGAAGCTTCACCATGAATAGGCCCATTGCCAAGGTCACAAAGAGGATGGGCAGCAGCAGATCACAGAGTGAGTGACGTGTACGGCACAACCGCTGGGTCAGCAGGGCAGCCACCTGCATGAAGGTGCTGGCAAGGGCACCGTCATGGGAGTCAGAGTGGACGCCGGAGGCCTCGAGCTCTGCGCCTCCAATCCCATCCCTGGGGTCACGTCCTACTTACTGCTCTCTGGGATTTCGTAGAAGCATCAGAAACACCTCCTCCAAGGTGGTATCTGCGACCCCGCAACCCACCAGGCACACGCAGTGCCGGTTCTGCTCCAGCGCCCGGAAGAGCCCCTTGAAGCCGGCTCGATCAGCGTCCTTGGGGAGAACACAGCTCAGCGTGCGCCCGCTGTGGTCTTTGAGAAACGCCTGTTAGATGCAGGTCCGCATCAGGGCCGTGCCGCAAACTGCATCCCGCAGGCTGTCCAACTCCAGAGCAGAAAGCCGCTCCGTGCCAGGCAGAGGCCTTGGCCATAGGCCTCTGTCAGGCTGAAGAGGGCACCACAGCAACGGAGCCGGCCCTGCTGCAGGACAGCCATGCGGTCACTCAGCGCCTCCGCCTCGTCCAGGCGGTGGGCTGCAAGGATGATCGTCCGACCTTCCTACTGGACGAGGACATCCCAGATGCTGCGCCGGGAGCAGGGGTCCACCCCACTAGTGGGCTCGTCCAGCACCACGGTCTTGAACGTGCCGAGGAAAGCGGCACCAAGGAACAGCCTCCTCTGCAGGCCTCCGGACAGGGCACAGGCTGGCTGGTGCTGATGCTGCATCAGCAACATGCTGCTGGGCACCCAGGTCCGCTGCGGCGACTTGATGGATGTGAAGAGCAGCAGGTACTCCAATACAGTAAGCTTGTCCAACAGAACATCCTGCTGAGGACATACTCCCAGCTCCTCTCTGACCACAGCCAAGTCAAGTCTGTCTGAAGGTTCCCGCCGTCCGTGAGGGTGGCCCCAGAGGTGGGCGCACGCAGCCCCATCACCAGTGACCTTCCGCTCAGACTGGGCTGCCCTCACTCAGGGGCAGTGGACCCAGGCACTCAGTCCCGCAACCCCAAGAGCCGTGGGAGTGGCCAAGACGATGGCACGTGGTCCCCTCCAGGCAGGAGCCAGTCCCTGGGTGGCCCCTTGAACTCGTACCTGTCCGTCTGCTCGCGGTCCAGCACCATGTTGACCAGGATGTCCCTGGAGTTGGGATTGATGGCAAACACCTGGTCACAGAGGGCTCCAGCGAGTAGGCTTGTTCTGGTCGCCCTCCGTGTCGCTGGCTGGCTTCAGCTGGAAGGGCACATTGTCGTTCTCGTCCTTGATGACGAGCACCACGGTGGCTTTGTCGGTCTTGGGGGCTGTCCGCGGTCGTGGGCCATGATGGTGAAGCTCAGCTGGCTCACTTCCTCGCAGTCGATGCGGTGCAGGATGCTGAGCCGGCCCACTGCCGCATCCAGGCGCAGCAGCCACATTAACTTGGTGGTGGCACCAAACACATCCCCACATGGGATGAGGGTGCCCAGGGTGCTGTTTTCCACCAGCTCGGCCTCGGGGGCAGCTGTTGTCGGGTTGTCACTGTCGCACACCCGCAGGGTAAGCTGGTACAAGTTGGCGCTACTCGTGTTCCAGCGCCCCCTTGACGATGAGCTGCGGGTCGCCTGTAGCTCGAACATGCCGCCCGTGTCGTTCCCGCCGCCCCTGGGCTCCTGGAGCAGCTCGTAGCGCTCAATGCCATTGCAGCCGAAGTCGCGGTCGGTGGCAGTGGGCAGCAGGTACAGTGTGCCCACCAGGCGATCATCCTCCACTATGAGCATGAGCACAGGCAACGGGAAGGTGGGCATGGTCCTTAGTCATGCCTGGAGTCCATTTTTCCTCCCCTGGCACTGCCAAGAACAGGGCCATCGGGGAGGTCTCTTCACCCAGGAGAAGCTGTGCTGAGCCATCTGGCACCTTCCATGGCAAATCAGCGACTAGGCCTCTCCCAAGGCTGCGCACTGGAAGGGGACATACATCAGCCCCTTCCCCACCGGCAGCAACAGGCATCAAACTCCCTCAACAGTTCCATTCCCAAGTGTCCTTGGTCTAGGGAAGGCAAAATTTCTGCTTGGTTTCCCTATTCTACTTTTCC